>NCTC01003634.1:0-64885 GCA_002319775.1 Fagopyrum tataricum | reverse complement strand
ACGGAGTAATCTAGACATTTGCTAGATTTGATTCAATGGTCTACATTCATCCACATTATTTAACGATTTAAGAGGGATGCGGTGACCATTTTGCAATTTTTAGAAGGTACGGAAGCAATTTTGTCATTTGATAATCTATTTTTAAAAAGGTGGATAAGGTGACATTTTTGTAATTTTCATGCAAAATGTAGTTATTATCTCAGTTCATAATTTTATTTAATTCGTTCAAAGTTTATATGTATTATCAATTCTAATATTTTTTATAGTTAGTTCATGTATTATTTTGTAATTTTATTAGTTAAGTTTTTATACATTTAATTACTTGTACATGTTTGAACTCATAAACCCACAATGTTTGAACTAACAGAACTAATGATACCAAATTTTGAACTAATATTATAAAAATTTATATTTTATAGTTATTGTTATTAAAATACTTTTTATTATAATATTGTTAGTTCGGAATTTTTATACTATTACTTGAAATAATGGCGTTCTAAGCAGTTCAAACGAATTTATATGGTTGGTTCATGCATTATGTTTGAACTTACAAAAATATAAATTTGTAAAAAAAAAATATCAACTATTAGTTCAATATAATCTAAACTAACAAAACAAATAATATGAACGAAATGTTCAATCATAAAAAGAAGTAAAGGGAAAAAAATTCAAAATCTTTATACTATTAGTTCAAAAAGAGTGTTCTATTAATTCAAACATTTTATATTGTTAGTTTATACATTACGTAGAACTTACAAAAAAATTATAAAAATATATGAACCAATAGTACAATATAATTTTAAATAAAAAAAAATTGAACAAAATGTACAAAAAATTTTAAACAAAAAATATCCGTTAAAAAAATAAACACCGGACAACGCTCGTAATTATGGCTCCGGAAGCTATTTTCCTACGTAAACCAAATCATTCATATAGTGTGTTTAAACTTTAAATCCATCAAATTATATAGTTTATGATAATGTGTAATATTTGCATCAATTACGCAATAAAAAATTGTAAACATTTATTTATTCAATACTATTATTTATCACTCCGGAAAATATAATTAATTTTAAAATAAAAGGGTTGCACCGGCATTTTGCCTGTGAAAGGACTACCAGTTAATGGATGTGTTGGGAAGTGATTCATCCATTAATATTGCTTTCATCGGTTTCATGGTAGCGACTAGCGAGTCAATAATAATACTTGTATACACCAAAATATAAATCAATATTTGAATGGAAGAATCTGGATGTGACTCAATTTCCCTTTCTTTCTTTTTTCTAATGAAACATAAATGCCAATCGAGAGATGAATTATATTAGAGGGTGGTCGGCCTTAAGATAAAGTGATTTTTATTAAAACATAATAAAATGTAAAATTCAATTTTAATTTTCATATATAAGAGATGTTAAATAAACAAAATTCAATCAAATTTCTCTCGATCTCTCTTTCTTTAATAGAAAAAATTATCCAATTAAAAGTATTATTTCTCCAATCTCATTCTGCTGTGATTTTGCGAAGATTTAGTGGTTGCTTCTTCATATAATCTAAGTAACATAAAGAAAGACACTATGAACACCTCATTTTCTTGTTTTATCGCAAGACATTTGTTGCATTGTGATCGTTTTTGCTTATGCTCTAGCTTACCATAGGTATGTTGTTGGAAAATGGGAATCCTTAGTTTTGTGTCCAACTAGTGTTTTGGGTCGTATCCTTGATGATCACAAACACACAAGTATTTAATCAAGTTTCTAAGTGTGTAGATATAGGGGATATACCTTGAAGAATAAGGTTCAATAAGGTTTACACGAGAATGCAAAACAAGAGAAATTCTTAAGATAAGGAACTAAAGATCTACCTCAAACACAATATAGGGTAGAATCCTAAAAAATATTATGAAAGAAAATTTTGTTTAAAAAAACTTGACGAAATTGTCTAAATTATAGCGTTTCTTGTGGAAGTTGAGTTTTATGACTTATTTTCACCTCTGAAATTCATACATTTTTAGTTCGTGGAGAACTGCATTAGAGAAAGACAACGACAAAGACAAAGAGAAATACTCAATGATAACAAAATGGTAGCAACCGTTAGTTTTGTTGTAAGTCCAACCATTCTATCAATAACAAGTATCTACTTACCAAAATCCAATTTATTCATCTCCTTGTATATTTAGAGCATCCATATTTTATTACGAATGAAATAAACACTTTGAGAAAAGAAATATGTTTAATCTATTGAAATAAATAAATTAAAAAAATAAGGAAAATTTGCACCCTATGCCTAAAAATAACTTGTCAAAAGTAGAGAAGTTCCTAAGATACAAATATTTATTAAACTAGTTTAATACTCACCCTTTATACGATTTGTTTTTTAAATTTTAACAAATATTATAAAATTTTTAACTACATTATTATCAAATATGTTTCTAAATTTGTAATATCTTTTTTTATAAATCATGAAATAATATAAATGTTTTTTGACCATTAGTTTAACATTTAATATGCAAATTTTATTTTTACCTTCGTTCTATTCAATAAAATAAATACAGTATAAATTAATTTTAAATAATTAATTAAAATACATTTATTATTTAAGGCATTAGTTATGAAGTTGACGCCTTAAATAATTAAATTAGTTCTGAAACAACATATAATGAGAGCTTTAAGTAATGCATGTTATTGCGAAAAAAATACACGAAGAAACTTAAGTTATTAAAACAATACAATATGTGAAATTAACCATTTAAATAAAGGCATGATCCTTTCTGACCTACCAACACAATTTAAATAATTTTGCTAATGAAAAGTATTTTACAAATAAAAGTCGTAATTTAAATAATTTTATAAATAATATAATTGATAAGACTCTGACTTTTTCACAATACTTGTATAAGTAATTAAAAAAGAGAGTATTTCTCAAATAACAGATCACCCAATGTTTGCCTGATAAAGGTTGTTATATTTATGGTGAAATTAAACTTTTTATTATTAATAAATATACTGGAAATATGTACGATATTTTTTGAGTTAAAAATCTATATCTATCTATATACTAAAACAGCCCGTAAACTTACACGTGGTACAGTCGATTGAATCCACGTCATTAGATTTACAGGTGACCCACAGTCTGATGAACCCACGTCGTTAAATTTACACGTGTCAATTTTTTTATAAAGTTATTTTAAATATTTTACTAACTAACTTTTTTTATTACTCCCTCATATTATTAATATCCTTTAATTATTTGTTATTTAAAAATCGAAATAGTTAAGATTTACAATCTAATTTTAAATATCTTAATATATTGTCAAATTTTATTTTTTTAATTTTTAATTGAACTTTATATTTTCTAAAACTTATAACTTTATTTTAAATTTTATCTTATTTTATTTGTTTATATTTTTTATTTATTTTAAATTTAATCTTATTTTATTTGTTTATATTTTTTAACATAACGTTACTTTTTTTATAACTTATAAACATTACTTATTTATTTAACCTTTAAAAGATATTAATATTTTTTAATTATATTTTTATTGTTCAATTGAACTTTATTTTTTTCAAAAAATTATCAACTTTATCTTTTTCTAAAAGCAATTTTTTGTAAACAATTTTAAAAAAAAATTCTACATTTGTATAGAATAAATAAATTTTTAAAATTAAAATAAGTTTGTTTTTTTTAGAATAAGTTTTTTTTTCATTTTAAAAATAATCGATTTTAAAATTAAATTTTTCAAATGAATGTTTTTTGAAAAAAATCGAATTTAAAAATTATATGGAAAAAAATGAATTTTTTTTACCATAATAATAAAATTGGATTTTTTTAAAACAAACATCAACTTTTTAAAAATAAATCAAATATTTTTACTAAATCTTTTTAGGAATATTTATTACTTTAATAATTTGACATATGCTATTAGTCTTATTAACTGTTAGGTAATTCACTATTTAAATTTAACTATTTAATATTGTAATTTTTAACTTAGACATGCTACTTATATTATATAAATCTCTTTCATTTATATTTTAATATATTATTATTTAATATTATTAATTTAAATTTTATGCTATGTTTTATCCTTCTTTTTTGTTAGTATATGTTTTACACATGACTTCTTATCTATCTTATATATTAAAACAATCCGTGAATTGATACTTAGCGCAGTTTTGTGTGGTCACTTCATCAATTTTACAGTATCGTCTATTCGTTAATCCACATCACACACTATAACATTTAATTTAATAAAGTCTAATCCTTTATGAGATTGATACTAACTTTGACATTCGAGTATCTAATATTGTCCTGGATTCCTCTTTCCCGATTGTTATCTCAAGATTTGGATTCTTCCTTGATTTCCATTCATATTGTGAAAAATACAACCTTACAACAAGTATCACATAACAATTAAGTCAATTCTCAACGTAATGAATTATCAAACATTTTTTATGACACGCAATTATCGTCTAACCTGTGCAGGGCATGGGTAAATATTGTCTTGGATTCCTCTTTCCCTATTGTTATTGCAGGGTTTGGATTCTTCCTTGATTTCCATTCATATTGTGAAAAATACACCCTTACAACAAGTATCACATAACAATTAAGATTCCTCTTTCCCGATTGTTATTGTAGGGTTTGAATTCTTCCTTGATTTCCATTCATATTGTGAAAAATACACCCTTACAACATGTATCACATAACAATTAAGTCCATTCTCAATACAATGAATTATCAAACATTTTTATGACACGCAATTATCGTCTAACCCGTGCAGGACACGGGTACTAAAACTAGTATATATTATAGGAGTAGCACTCCTTGCCATGTGTCACGCAGGAAAATAGTCACTGCCACGTGTCATTTCAGCAATTAACCGCAGCCCACCAAAATATTAATTAAGTTTATTCATTAAAAAAATATTTAATGAAATATTATAAATCAAAAATATTAATTACGAAATATTAAAAACAAAAATATTAAAATTAAAAATATTAATTAACAAATTACAATCACAACAAATTTTAGCAATTAAAAAAATGAAATATTAAAATCAAAAATATTAATTAACAGATTACAATCACACGAAATATTAAAATCAAAAATATTAAAATCAAAAATATTAATTAACAAATTACAATCACAACAAATTTTAGCAATAAAAAAAACGAAATATTAAAATCAAAAATATTAATTACGAAATATTAAAATCAAAAATATTAATCTTATATATCTTATCTAATCTTATCTTATCTATCTATATACTAAAGCAACCCGTAAACTTACACGTGGCACAATCTGGTGAATCCACGTCATTAAATTTACACGTGACACAATTTGGTGAATCCACGTCATTCAGTTTACACGTGTCAATTTTTTTGTTAATTCAGGTGCCACCATGTTAAAACAAGTTATTTTAAATATTCAATTTACGAATTTGTTTTAAATAATTTACTAACTATTTTTTTTATTCCCTCATATTATTAATTGACCATTAATAATTTGTAATTTAAAAATTCAAATATTTAAGATCTTAATATTTTACAACTTATATTTTTAATATTCAATTAAACTTTATACTTTCTAATACTTATAAACCTTATTTTAAATATAATCTTATTTTGTTTATATATATATTTCAAATGAACGTTGCTTTTTTTTTATATATATATATAACTTATAAAATTTATTTATTTTATTTAAAATATATAAAGATCTTAATATTTTTTATTTATATTTTTCATTTTTAATTCAACTTTATTTTTTCCCTAAAACTTATAAACATTATTATTTCCAAAAATCAGTTTTGTTTAAACTATTAACAAAAATTATTTCTTTACTATTTTAGAATAAAGGAATTTTAATTAAAAAAATTCGTTTTTTTTTAGAATAAGTGTTTTTTCCATTTTAAAAAAAAAATTCTAATATTTTTAAGAAAATATTTCAGATACTTTTAAATAATTTTTTTATAAACACTCATAAATTTTATATTAAAAATATATGAAAAAAGCAAAAATATTTCCCAAAAAAATTAAATTAAATTTTTTGAAACAAGTATCGACTCTTTAAAAATAAACCAAATATTTAATAAAAAGTTTTTTTTAATTTACAAAAATGTATTTAAAAAATAGAGAAAAAAACCGTCAAGAATCAAGAATTTTTTTTATTTTTTTTATCAAAATTAAAAACATTTTACTTAATTTATGATTTTAACATATTACCTTATTTATTAAAAAAATCCACTTTAATTCTTTAATTTATGAATTTATTTTAAATACTTTACTAACTAAATTATTTTTTATTAGTCCCACATATTAACCTTTAATTATTTATAATTTAAAAATCGAAATAGTTAAGATTTGCAATCTAAGTTTAAAGATGTTAATATTTATCAACTTATATTTTTTTAATTTTTAGTTGCACTTTAATACTTTATAAAACTTATAAACTTTACTTTAAATAATTTTTTATAAAAACTCATAAATTTCATATTAATACTATATGGAAAAATCGAAAAACATTTCCAAAAACATTTATTTTGAATTTTTGAAAAACAAATATCGACTTTTAAAAAATAAATGAATTAACTTTAATTAAAAGATTTTATCATTTACACAAAATTATTTTAAAAATCATAAAATAAAACTCCAGGAAAAAAATCAAAATTGTTTCGATTTTATTTTTTAAAAATAAAAACATTCTACTTAGTTTATGACATTTTTCATATTTAGTTTTTTTGAACAAAAAATAATCCACATTATTCTCATTGTCCTAAAATTTTTTTTGATGACATGTAAAAAAATAAGTTGTCAAATTATTACCAGAATTATAATTTTTTCCCGAAAAAATAAGTTAAAATTAGAGGGCTATTTAAAGTGATTCGATTAAGTAAAGCATGTAGACTTTAAATTAAACGGTATGGGCTTAATCAATGGATATATACCAAATTTGGTCAAATAGGCTTAATGAAATTATATTAGGTCAATATATAAAGAATATTGGGTTATGGTCCTCAATACGTTAAATCGATCGGCCGTTTTCATATCTCTATCCATCAGAGAGAAAATCTAAAGAACTCCTAAGGAGATTTGACTGAGGAAGACGATATACTTGCGGCGCTCATTCGGTACGTAGAATCCTCACTAAAGTTTTATCGAATTATTGCGCTATGGAACTATGTATGTAAATTTTGATTCCTTAATAACTCTAACATGATTTCGATCATTAATTTTATGATTCAGAGAATTAATTATCCCAACAAGTTGTACCAGGACCTTAATCGTGTTAAATTATTAGGAAAATATCGGTTTATATATTTATACATTGATGTTTCGATCTACTGCGTAAATGGGTTGATTTAGTTTCGTCAAATTGCTCTTTTTTAAATTGCTTATTTCGCTTAGTCATATTCATATATGAAACTGAAACAAATTGTTAGTCATGCGTGGGACGCATCTGGTTTTGGGTTATTTTAAGTGATTGAATTTTTAGCATTTATTTTGAACCATTTTGGTCGATGGCATTTTCATTGTTGGCCATGACGACAAGCTGGATTGATGTGCATTGGAATATAAAGTTTTTTTTTCCTAACTTAAATTATTATGTATGTATACATGTGAGTTGATTTGCTGATTTTTTTTATTTATTCGAAAAGCATGTAAAATGCTACTAATTCTTTGGATTTTCAATTGCACGTTGAAATCAATTTCTATTTGTGCCAAATTTGCTTTTGCATGTTAGATTCATGAGATTATATTATACAATTTTTTTGATTGTTAATTAGCTCAAATTCTAGCCATGCGTTTTCATTGGTAAGTGAATCTCCGGGTATATTTGGATTAGTTAGGAGCATGAGTTTATCAACCGAAACAATTGACGAACTAGACAACATCTGGCCTTCATGACCCAACTCAATTAACTTTTCTGAAGACGTGTCTGATTCTAACATGACAAAAACCAGAAAGAATGTTATTATGTTAATTTACGGTTTTTTTATTGATATGATTGTATACATGCGTTGAGGATATCGAGTGTAAAATTTGGATTTATTTACACAAGATATAATTATGGATTTTGGATTAAGTTGATTGAAACATATGCTTCCAAAATAGTATTAATTTAAAGTTATGTGTAATATTCGTTTATGCGGATATTGGTCGGCCCAAAGGAAGATTGATATTTGACCAACGTTAAATACACATGTGGTTCTACTTGTTTATGTGAATATTGACCGGCACAAAGACGGGTTAATGTTTGATCAAACAATATACTATTGAGATAGTAAATATTAATTATTTTGTGTGACATTTGTTTATGCGAATATTAATCGGCCCGAATGAAGATTAATATTTGGCTAAACAATAAATATACTTATATTTAGTATCAAATAGTTGTATTTATTATTTATGCACTTATTGATTGGCCCAAAGGAAGGTTAATATTTGGCCAAATAATAAATACATATTAGATGATAATATTAATTAGTTGGTGTTTTTGTTATTTATGCAAATATTGATCAGCCCAAAGGAAGGTTAATATTTGACCAAATAATAAATACATGTTATATAATATCAATTAGTTGGTGTTTTCGTTATTTATGCAAATATTAATCGGCCCAAAGGAAGTTCAATGTTTGGCCAAATAGCGAGTTCACATGCGATAATAAATGTTGATAAAAACTGAATCGTCCTAAACTAATGTTCATATAAGATCCAATTCCAATTATTTCTAAACTAACCGAATCTTCCTAAACTAAAGATTTTCGAGCCTAAAATTAAAAAAAATTAAAAAAAATAGATAAAAATGTAGAAAACGTACCTTAAATCGTTCTTTGAGTGTTCTTCCGGCCCTAGGGGGAGCATCTGAATCCTCCATGTGTATACGATGTTACGGGATAAGAAGAAAAACGGAGACGAAGGGTGGCGGCAGAGGAAGAAGGAAGGGAGAGTTTTTGGGGTTACAACGGATAGGAAAGCGGAAGCGGATTCCGCTTCCGTAATCTGTTAGTAAAAAAAAACGTTCGAATAACATTACTCAAATATATATATATGCACATATAATTTACATAATTTATGTAAGAAGACTTGGGCTTTGTTTATTAGGTTTGAGTTCGGATTTTATTTATATGTATGTACCTATATATGTTTTCATGTATTTATAAGTGTTATATATATATATATTTGTGTATACATAATTTATGTACACAACCACCATGACGACTACGAATACACTACATGTACTCTGAGGTGTTTACTGTCGCCCAACCCGTTCTTATCGCTTAATATGCAATATGTAATTAGAGAGTACATAATATGAATAAAAAAAGGTCGTGTAGTATCTTGGTATGGTTTTTAACAATTTTTTTTAATCGAAATGACGAACTATATGTTTGAAGAAGAATGTTTGGGGTATAATTAAGATGAGTTCCGGTTTTAAATTAGTAAACAATTTTCTTTTAATTATTTAAATTGTGAATATGATGAATTAAATGGTGTGCTTACTTTATTATCATAAATACATTGCGTTGACAAAAACTCTTGTTTTATTTTGCGAAAACGTCTGATTTGATCTGAAAATAATATATACTATTAATAAAATATGATATCTTAATTGAGTTACATTTTAGGAGAACCGGTCTAATTTATAAAAATATATAATCCCTATTTTTTCGTCTAATAATAATTGTTTGTACAAGTTCTGTTTGTGAAGATAATTAAAGACGATATCGGTGTACATAAAGGCGATATAAAATGGAAATATAGTTCTTTGTTGTGCTTGCCTCTAACAAAATAATCGATAAGCCTACCTAAACTTGATTTGCTGAGGGTTGAACATAGGTCCAAAACTGAACCGAACCACAGACCATCCTCATCCCCTAGTTTTTGCGAAACCATGGACCAAAAATTGAACTTACAAATATCGGTTCGGTTTGGACCTAAAATTAAAATTTTAAAAATATTAGGACCGAAACCGAACCTATTAACATTGTTAGGAAAAATACTAATTATTCCTTATGAACAAAAATAGTATAGTACCCTATAAATGTCTAAAATAATAGTACACCAAATAAGGAACCAAACCGTTTTAGGTAAACGGTTTGGTTCTTGTATTTTTAATAAGTAAGTCGTATGACTTACTTAGCTGTTATTCTTCGTATTAGCATGTATTGCTAAAGTGGTGTGTGTTGGGTGTTTCCTAATTATAACTTGACTAGGAAGACGTTACCTTTTATTAGACTCAAGTGTATGCATAACGGGTCGTAGCATCACTGCTCAGTCTCTGTCTAGAGATTGGGAGGTTCCTTGCGACCAGATCATTCCGATATAAGGTGAGGTGCATCGGATCCACTCCGATTGGTAGACGGGGACATGGGCGACTTTCAGGAGATTCTCGTGCTACAAAATAAGTTGAACTAATAGAAGTGAATCACCTAATCAAAGATAATAAAACGGTTTGAGTGCAGCATGTTGATGTGTTTACTTTCCGCTTTTACATGTGTTTGTGCTTCAGTATACTTTCTAATGCCTTAAATAGTTAGCTAACGGTTTATACCGTTATGTTGATAGACTTTATTGTAGGATAAGAAAGTTGTAGGGTGATCCGGAACGGATGGTCAGCAGGGTCCATGTACTCAGATAGATCGGGAGATGTTCCTTTCTCTTATTACATTCATATATGATAACTTAGAGTCGTAGGATGTTGTAGTTTCGTTTACATGTTGTCTCATGCCATACATTCACGACTTTAATTTTTGTAAAAGTCTCATTTGTTTTATTTACATTTGTGTCTTGTTGTAAGATCTAGTGAAATTGTTGTCAAGCTAGGGTCGGGACTCATTGTGAGGTCCTAGCCCGTAGCATCTGTAACACCCGAAATCCGCGGGACTCGGGATGCTACGGGCGAGACCTCACAATGGGTCCCGACCCTTAGCTTGACAACAATTTCACCGGATCTTCCAACAAGGCACAAATAAAGGCGAAAACTTAAAACGTTTTTAGTGCATGTGAAATCCCGAAAGTAAAGACTACAAAGTGGAAACTCAGCCGAGTCCTCAAAACAACATAACTCCGAAACGGAAACAAACGTACATCAACATCCACAACTAACAATATGAAACATGACCCAAAAACCATCCCCGTCCTATAATGTACGGAGACCCCGGCTGTCCACTCCTCCACCTCACTCGGCGGCGTCCCTAACCTGCAAGTCATCTACAACACGGTTTAAAACCGTTAGCTCATATTCGAAGCATTAGAAAAGTGGTGAAGGCACAAACACATACATAACACAAAACATGAATCACACAAGTCCGGTTTATTATCTTTTTATTATTAAGTCGTATCCCGTTCTAATTCAACTTCGGTTGTGACACGAGACCACCGTGGTCTCGCCTTGGTCCCTTACCGGCAAGGAATGGTACGGATGCACCCGTCCATCTAACCTTCCGGACTCGTCGCCGAGAACCTCCTAGACCTCCCACAGGGCTAGACAGCTGATGTCACCGCCCGTTATCATACACTTGGGCCAACATATATATAAGGTCGGTGGTCCTATTTACCGGTTTAAATGTTATAACAAGAACATAAACACACACCATCAAACACACATCAATGCTAATACGTAAAATACGAGTTAAGTAAGTCCGGAGACTTACCTCGTCCCAATGCTAAATCACAAAACGCTCTCGCTTTCCTTGGGAAGAAGCACACAACCTGCTCACAACAAGATAACCATCAAAACCCGCTCAACTCAAGAAGTCTAGGACTTCCACACAAATGATCTACGCAAGATCATTTGGCTCTCATTCTAGGACCGCATCCTAGAATCTCTCATACTCACATCTCACTCAACGCATGAGGAGATATCTCAACAACGTACTAACTCTCATATGATCATACTCAAAACCCAAGAACGAGTAAAAGCCTACTAGGTCTATCATGGTCGTCACACTCTCCACACATGAAAGTAACACCCAACATTTCATAATTTCACAAGATATTAGTCCTCAACCAAAGAGGCACAAGCTAGCCTAGAAGATCCATCATGCTCATATGCTCATATCCAACAATTACATCGAGCCTTAGGGGCTCCTAGGTTCACAACCACTAAATGGTATTTCAAGCTACTCTAGATCCATCCTAGACATGTTACTAACATGATTCAACACAATACTAAGGAATGAACGAAGAGGAAGGAGAGGAGAAGCCTACTGTTGCGGAAACCGCAGCCGCGGAGTCAAGATGGCGCCCCCTGCGGAACACAAGAGCCGCCCCCGCGGAACCAGGAGCCGGCCCTGCGCCTTGATGCCGCCCGGAGTCACGTGTCTGCCGCCGCCCCTGCGGCCGTGCCGAGCCGCGCCTGCGGCTTGCCGCCGCCTTGGAGTCGTGGTCTGGCGCCGCCCCTGCGTCCGTGCCGAGCCGCACCCGCAGCGTGCTGAGCCGCACCCGCGGTCGTGCTGAGCCGCCCTGCGGCTGGCCGCTCCCGCGGCCGTGCTGAGCCGCCATGCGGGTTCTCTGCAGAGCGTCGTCTTCAATCGTGGATCCTTGGCTCCAAAGTCCTTCTCCTCTTGCTGGATCTTCTCCAAACACCCACCACTGGTCTTAGGCACCTCTCCTTGTCCTAATCGAGCTAAGAACCTAAGCATGCAAAAAGTTGAGCAAAAACTCCTCAAGATCTTCCTCCATGGCCATGGATGAAGGAGGGAGGAAGAAGAAGGGAAAAACAGAAAGGAAGAGAGGGGAGGGAGAGGAAGGAGCTTACCAACAACTTGGGATCTTCTTCTGCAGTCCACAGCTTGGATCCTCAAGCAACAATGGAGAAGAGATGAGAAGGGAAGAGAAGAGAAGGAGTGTGGAGGGAAATGACGTGAAATGAGACCAAGGGAGGAGAGAGAGGGAGGCAAGGCTGAAAAGGAGGTGTGGGGATCAAGGGGTGAGCTGACCTCTTGTCCCTCACACGGACCGTGGGGTCGGAAATGACCCCTTGTCATTTTTAACCCGGAACGAAGGGTCGGAACGCAGAAAAAGAGGAAAAACGACGAGTCGGCTCGGGATTTTTTTAGGAATAAATCCCGGCACTCGGCATCTCGGGTCTACGGGATAACTACAAGGCGCTCAAGTCCGGAATAAAATTCCGGGCGTTACAACTAACCCCCCCTAAAAACAAGTTTCGTCCCGAAACTTGCTAAATCCAACACTCTCCGACCAACACGTCTCGTAACCACGTGGAACTCATAAAACGTCAACTACTGGCTCTAATCCAAGTCTACGTATAACATCACATCAAGACATCGCAAGGTACACATATCTCAAACAAAATCACATAATCACACAGAACAAACAAGGAAGATCTCGGGACTAACCCGACGACCCCATCGATGTCACTGCGTCTGCATAAAACTCGGGATAGTTCCTCCGGATACTATCCTCCGTCTCCCATGTAGCCTCATCGGCTCCTCGCCTCGACCACTGAATCCTCAGCATCGGTATCTCCTTCGATCGAAGACGCCTCGTACTCCGCTATAAAACCGCTATCGGGTGCTCTGCAAAAGTATGGTCCGGCTCGACCACTAGGTCCTCGTGACTAATGATGTGTCTCGGGTCATGTATGTACTCTCTCACCTAAGAGACATGAAAGACCGGGTGTATACCCTCCAACCGCGGTGGCAATGCTAACCGGTACGCCACCTCACCGACTCTCTCCAAGATCTCGAATGGTCCGACATATCGGGGGCTTAACTTCCCCTTAATGCCGAATCGCCTGACGCCCCGCGTCGGTGATACCCTCAACCACACCTGAACTCCTACCCTGAACTCGAGAGGTCTACGCCTCCTATCCGCATACGACCTATGGCGACTCTGCGCAACCAACATCCTCTCCCGGATCAAAGCGACTCTCGCCATGTCGTCTTGTACCTGATCCGGAGCTACAACGCTAGAGCTCCCGGGCTCATCCCAACATAAGGGAGAACGGCATCTCCGTCCATACAATGCCTCATAAGGTGCCATCCCAATCGAAGCGTGCCAGCTGTTATTATACGAAAACTCGACCAACGGGAGGTGATCTGGCCATACTTGACCCCAGTCTAGTACACATGCTCGTAGCATATCCTCTAATGTCTGAATAGTCCGCTCGGACTGGCCGTCGGTCTGAGGATGGTATGCGGTGGTGAAATGGAGACTCGAACCTAGGGCGGCGTGTACCTGCTGCCAGAACCTCGAGGTAAAACGCCCGTCCCTGTCTGAGATGATGGTCTTGGGTACTCCATGTAACCTCACAATCTGACGGGTAAACTCCTCGTCTAAACGACTCACCGGCCACGTTTCCCGTATAGGAATGAAACATGCGGTCTTCGTCAGCCGGTCTACTACCACCCATATCGCGTCAAAGCTCCTACTCGGTCTCAGTGTCCTCCCACTTTCACTGCGGCACGGGCAGTGGGTGAAGCTCTCCTCCAGGTCTCTGGTGGTCGATCTTGACTTGCTGGCAGGTCGCGCATTGGGCCATGTGTCTAGCTACGTCGGGCTTCAGCCCGCCCCACCAATAAGATCTCCTAATGTCCTGGTACATCTTACTCGCGCCTGGGTGCACTAAGTAAGGTGTGGAATGGGCCTCATGCAAAATCCGCTCTCTCAGCTCCTGATCCGACGGTACACAAATACGTCCCTGACGTCTCAATAGCCCGTCTGCTCCCATGGTAAACTGTGGTGCCTCTCCTCGGGACATCCTGTCCCGGATCCTCATCAAAATGGGACATCCCTCTTGCTTCTGCAAGATCTCTCCGGACAGGTCAGGTAATACATCTAACTCAGACAAACAACAGTCCGTATCCGGGAACCAGATATCCAACTCCAGCTCTATCAAATCCCTCTGCAACTGTGACTAAACCATAAGCCGAGCTATAGCCTCCTCTCGTGGTGTCCTCCTGCTCAAAGCATCGCGACTACATTCGCCTTCCCCGGATGGTACGAAATCTCCAAGTCAAAGTCCTTAATCAGCTTCCAACCATCTCCTCTGGCGGTTATTCAACTCCCGCTGAGTGAATATATACTTTAGACTCTTATGGTCTGTGAAGATCCGACATGTAGCCCCATACAAGTAGGGTCGCCCGATCTTCAGGGCAAGAAACACTGCCGCTAACTCAAGATCATGGGTAGGGTAATTCTCCTCGTACGGCTTCAGCTGCCGAAAAGCGTACCCAATAACCCTACCCCTCTATAACAAAACGCACCCTAATCCTATCTTGGAGGCGTCACTATACACTACTAAATCCTCCATGCCCTCAGGCAGGGCTAATCCAGGAGCGGAGGTAAACCTCCTCTTCAGCTCCTCGAAGCTGTGCTGACAAGGTTCGGACCAAACGAACCTGGTAGACTTCCTCAACAAGGGAGTGAGAGGCCGTGCAATTACCGAGAAACCCTCAACAAAATGGCGGTAGTTTCCCGCTAAGCCCCAAGAAACTGCGCACCTCCTTGACCGTCCTAGAAGGCGGCCATGCCAGCCGGTAAAACACTTTCCCAACTTGCGCTAAGATCTCAAAAAGGTCCGATGTATTGGGAACTCAACTTTTTTCTCGGGTCTTTATCACTACAACATTCCCATTATGTTTCTTCTTTGCTTGTCTCAAACAAAGAAGATCGAACTTCCAATTTACACCGTTGGCTTCGGTTCTTGTCAAACCAACCTTTGATGTTACGTTTCCTCAATTCTTGTTGCAAGTTCTAAGTAATGAAGGAAGTACTTTTCTTCACACTGCTTCTACTAACGAGACATGTATGCTATAACTTTTACATCGTCTCTCGATACTCAGCCAAGACCATGTCTTGAAGAATCGCTTGTACACTTCAAACCGATCGTACCTCGAGGCAATTTCCAAAACAGTTGCACCAATGAATCCCCTTTTAACTCTCACAACTCCATTGTCCATTTCCGTCCCACTCAATACTTCATCGTCATCCGGAGTAGGTTAGCCATAGATGGTGTTACTTGGAGAATCTCTCCACAATCCGGTAATGACCAGCACATCCAAGAAAACTTGTAACTTCTTTCACGTCCTTCGGGGGTTGTCATCCCGAGACAACTGGTCAAACAACTTCTCTCTTCTTCGAGTGTAGACCAAAAAATGTCTTATTCGGGGCATTAGTAAGCCCATATGGAATCACTACAACTCGTAGTGACCATGGTTGGTCCGGAATGCCGTGCTTGTATTATCCCAGTCTCGACTTCTCAATTGGTGACTATCAAACCTTAACTCGATCTTAGAAGAGACCACCGATCCTTGCAACCGGTCGAGTAGATCATCTCTACGTGGTAAGGGGGTACTTGTTCCTCTTTGTCATCTTGTTCGGCTCATTGTAATCGATGTACAAATGGAGATAACTGTCTCTCTTTTCTCAAACTGGTGTTCTCCATAACAACTTCAAATCAAGAGTTTAAGATATAATCTAAGCTCTTGTTACCGTTCCTTTATGATTCCACGCTTCATTTTCCTTCAGCGAGATAAATATACCCTTCTCGGCGTTTTTGAGTCACATGACTCGCCTTCGTAGGCTTAACCGCGCTTCATGATATCTTGTAAGTGCGTCTCCTCAAAATCTCTAACGTTAATTAGCATCCATGTGTTGCTCTCATCTTCTTAGGATCATCATTTATACATACTTCCTTCTTTTTGGCGTTTCTTTGCCTTATCGTCATAACAGAAACCGGTCAACTCCGCGTAAATCCCCACCTTGCCATTCTTCTCATAACTCTCGTAATGTTGACTCTTCACTTTATGGTACCTCGTAAGCTTAACTTACGGTATCTTACATCTTTCACACTTGGTTCGATCACGTTTCTCATCTTGACTCCAAAGCTTAGGAGCGTCTAAAGAAAGTTTCACTTCTCGTGATGGAACACCGCCTTTAACCTTTGTTAGAATGCACCCATCTCCTCCTTGATTCGCATCTTTAGTTGTCCACGCGTCTCCTTGAAGAACCTAAGTTTGCTATCTCCATTGTTCTTGTCGTACGTAGTCCTCAATCACGGTATCTCCAATGGACGCTCCCCCGGTCCTGGAAGATGGAGACTCTGCGCCCAGACCTCCCAACGGTCTTATACCCAGCCTCGGGAACGATGCTCTCGGCGACGTCCTCTACGGGAACCTTAACTACTGGTGGATCCACAACTGGCGGGTCCGCAATGGGGATACGTCCCCGACCTCTCGCGCCTGGAGGTCTTCCTACTCGTCCCCGTCTCGGGACGGTAGGAGAAAGAGAGGGTCTACCCCTGGCGGGTCTTACGTAAGCGGTAGCTCTCGTACGTGTTATCTAATAGCGTATGGAGTTTACTTATGTATAAATACATAGGTAATACTTACTATATCAGTAAAACTTCTAAAGGCATAAGGTAAACATAATCACAATACACATCCAAGGCATACAAGCCCAAAACATCCTAAGGTCGCATACATAGCTAAGTACATACAATATCCACAAACATCCTAAGGTCATACATATATATATAACTAGGTACTAATATATACCTACTTCTAATCCAGAGATCTATCTCGTCGAGGTTTGCGGAAGGAGTGGTGGTCCCGTACATTCTAACCCAAACCCGACTCATGCACATGATTTTGAAAACGAAAAGTCAGAACCCGTGTGGGTTCTGTTTATTCCCCATTCGGCCTTTAAAAAGATTGCGAGTGCCATTGTTGTCAACCTAGGGCTCTGATACCACTTTTGTAACACCCGAAATCCGCGGGACTCGGGATGCTATGGGCGAGACCTCACAATGGGTCCCGACCCTTAGCTTGACAACAATTTCACCGGATCTTCCAACAAGGCACAAATAAAGGCGAAAACTTAAAACGTTTTTAGTGCATGTGAAAGCCCGAAAGTAAAGACTACAAAGTGGAAACTC
This sequence comes from Fagopyrum tataricum, assembly GCA_002319775.1. Classification (NCBI taxonomy): domain Eukaryota; kingdom Viridiplantae; phylum Streptophyta; class Magnoliopsida; order Caryophyllales; family Polygonaceae; genus Fagopyrum; species Fagopyrum tataricum. The sequence goes on along the minus strand of NCTC01003634.1, from coordinate 46,987 downwards.
AGCCGAGTCCTCAAAACAACATAACTCCGAAACGGAAACAAACGTACATCAACATCCACAACTAACAATATGAAACATGACCCAAAAACCATCCCCGTCCTATAATGTACGGAGACCCCGGCTGTCCACTCCTCCACCTCACTCGGCGGCGTCCCTAACCTGCAAGTCATCTACAACACGGTTTAAAACCGTTAGCTCATATTCGAAGCATTAGAAAAGTGGTGAAGGCACAAACACATACATAACACAAAACATGAATCACACAAGTCCGGTTTATTATCTTTTTATTATTAAGTCGTATCCCGTTCTAATTCAACTTCGGTTGTGACACGAGACCACCGTGGTCTCGCCTTGGTCTTTTACCGGCAAGGAATGGTACGGATGCACCCGTCCATCTAACCGCCGGACTCGTCGCCGAGAACCTCCTAGACCTCCCACAGGGCTAGACAGCTGATGTCACCGCCCGTTATCATACACTTGGGCCAACATATATATAAGGTCGGTGGTCCTATTTACCGGTTTAAATGTTAGAACAAGAACATAAACACACACCACCAAACACACATCAATGCTAATATGTAAAATACGAGTTAAGTAAGTCCGGAGACTTACCTCGTCCCAATGCTAAATCACAAAACGCTCTCGCTTTCCTTGGGAAGAAGCACACAACCTGCTCACAACAAGATAACCATCAAAACCCTCTCAACTCAAGAAGTCTAGGACTTCCACACAAATGATCTACGCAAGATCATTTGGCTCTCATTCTAGGACCGCATCCTAGAATCTCTCATACTCACATCTCACTCAACGCATGAGGAGATATCTCAACAACCTACTAACTCTCATATGATCATACTCAAAACCCAAGAACGAGTAAAAGCCTACTAGGTCTATCATGGTCATCACACTCTCCACACATGAAAGTAACACCCAACAATTCATAATTTCACAAGATATTAGTCCTCAACCCAAGAGGCACAAGCTATCCTAGAAGATCCATCATGCTCATATGCTCATATCCAACAATTACATCGAGCCTTAGGGGCTCCTAGGTTCACAACCACTAAATGGTATTTCAAGCTACTCTAGATCCATCCTAGGCATGTTACTAACATGATTCAACACAATACTAAGGAATGAACGAAGAGGAAGGAGAGGAGAAGCCTACTGTTGCGGAAACCGCAGCCGCGGAGTCAAGCTGGCGCCCCCTGCGGAACACAAGAGCCGCCCCCGCGGAACCAGGAGCCGGCCCTGCGCCTTGCTGCCGCCCGGAGTCACGTGTCTGCCGCCGCCTTGGAGTCGTGGTCTGGCGCCGCCCTTGCGTCCGTGCCGAGCCGCACCCGCAGCGTGCTGAGCCGCACCCGCGGCCGTGCTGAGCCGCCCCTGCGGCTGGCCGCTCCCGCGGCCGTGCTGAGCCGCCCCCGCGGGTTCTGTGCAGAGCGTCGTCTTCCATCGTGGATCCTTGGCTCCAAAGTCCTTCTCCTCTGGCTGGATCTTCTCCAAACACCCACCACTGGTCTTAGGCACCTCTCCTTGTCCTAATCGAGCTAAGAACCTAAGCATGAAAAGAGTTGAGCAAAAACTCCTCAAGATCTTCCTCCATGGCCATGGATGAAGGAGGGAGGAAGAAGAAGGAAAAAACAGCAAGGAAGAGAGGGGAGGGAGAGGAAGGAGCTTACCAAAAACTTGGGATCTTCTTCTGCAGTCCACAGTTTGGATCCTCAAGCAACAATGGAGAAGAGATGAGAAGGGAAGAGAAGAGAAGGAGTGTGGAGGGAAATGACGTGAAATGAGACCAAGGGAGGAGAGAGAGGGAGGCAAGGCTGAAAAGGAGGTGCGGGATCAAGGGGTGAGCTGACCTCTTGTTCCTCACACGGACCGAGGTGTCGGAAATGACCCCTTGTCATTTTTAACCCGGAACGAAGGGTCGGAACGCAGAAAAAGAGGAAAAACGACGAGTCGGCTCGGGATTTTTTTAGGAATAAATCCCGGCACTCGACATCTCGGGTCTACGGGATAACTACAAGGCGCTCAAGTCCGGAATAAAATTCCGGGCATTACAACATCTCAGGTTTCTAAAATTTGGGGTGTTACGTACAAATCACAAATTAATGAACCGTTTTGAACGGAATCACAATGAGTTGTAGAGAAAGAAATTATGGATTAAGACAAACCTACTTAAAGAAGAAGGTAAAAAAAGAAGAAAACGATTTAGTGAGGAACGACTGAATGATAGAGAGGAACACAAGACAATATTAGAGTCATTATACCGAATAAAGAGGCCATAACCTTTTTTTAAAACTTTTTTTTTTAGATAATTCTATTTTACTTTTACTATTTTACCTAAAAAAATACAAATGGTTCCTAACTATTTTTGTTCTAAGGAACTGAACTGAACAAAACCGTTTTATAACGGTTCGGTTCGGAAAAAAAATCAACAAATAAATAATAGGAACTGGACCGAACCATAAAAACGGATTTGGTTCCATAAAAAACCGGAACCGATTAACAACTCTAATAATATATAACATTTCGGAAAATCAAAATGAAAAATCCGAAAATAATTAATACATTTATATATTGGTCTACTATATATAACATTTAAGTTTGAAAATTTAATCAAATCGTACAATATACGATAGACTAAACTAGTTTGAAAATGAGAGAAAATTTCTACAGCATACAAGTCTACTAGAGCATCATGCAGCTCTCTACTCCATACATATATGGAATCTCTGTACGTCTGTCATAACTAATAAGTGGTTTTACATGGACAAAACAAAATTTGGAATTTATACATGCATAGATACACCGTAGGTACGTTGGAGCGTGATCGATCAGTCTCTATATTTTATGAGCATTGTCACGTCCAAATCTTCAAACACGTCCCCCGATCAGCTGCATCAGATCAAATACCAAGCTATTTAAACTAAATAATTTCAGCGAAAGTTATAATGTTTAAGTTCGGCTCGTTTATAAATGAGTTAGACATAAAATTTTACACGAGGTTTAAAATGTATTTATATTTGACTCGTTTAGAAAGTGAACGAATTCGAGCCGAAGTTTTAACGAGGCAATTACGACTAGATCGGCTAAAATAATGATCCTATAACTTAATTTTAGCCAAAGGAGCCCAACTTTACCCGAATGAGCCGAATATTGACATGTTAAAAGCTCGACTAGTTTATAAACGAGCCGAGCTCGAACCCAAATCAAGCCTAAATTTTTACGAGCTTTAAAATGTGTTCATATTCGACTCGTTTAGAAAATGAACGAGATCAAAACAAACATTTAACGAGGCAATCGAGAGTAGATCGGCTAAAATAACGATACTATAATGTTATTTTAGCCAAACGAGCCAAAGTTTATCCGAATGAGCCGACGATTGACATATTCAAAGCTCGACTCGTTTATAAACAACCCAAACCGACGCGATCCTAGCCGATTAGCTTGTCTCGGCCCTATCTGAACTATTTGAATTTGAAATGCAACGTTAAGTAGCGAACCTGAGAGCCTTGGCGGTCCCAGACTGCAAGGCAGCGGTTTGCAAAGAAGTGACGATGGAGAGCGCATTTTCACAGAGCTTACCGAAGATAACGTTGCCGTTATCTTCGAACATGTTCTTGGCATTGCTCTCGGTTATTTCTTTCTGACAAACAACGGCGCTCGTAGCCGCCGCCGATAGCCAAGTCCTGACGTCATTGTAAGGGATGGAATTGAACAGCGCATCGATGACGTCATCAATCTGGGCAAGGGAATCGCTGTACTGATCGGAGCAATCGTTGAGAGCATCATCAAGATCCTCCGGGATGCTCTCTTCTTGTTGAAGCTTCTCGTCTATATAACCCTGAATCTCCATTCCTTTGTCTTGCACCATCTGCACCGCTAGCAACGCCAACTGCTTCATGTCAAGCCCTTTGCTTTTAGGGTTAGCCGTCAATGTTTTGATGCAAAAATCCTTGTCCTTTGCTAAAGCGCACGCCTTTCCGATGTCGGCAGGTGGGCCGGTTGTCGGGAGGTGGGCGTCGGAGCTGTGAACTCCGGCTCCTTGGGCGGATGCGTCGTTCAGCTTCTCCGCATCTACGTTGTTGGCGCCGGGCTCGCTTTTCTTGCGGTGGGCCCCGTGGGACCGAGCATTTTTGGCGCCTCCCTCGTGGCCGTTGACCGGAGGCTTGTCAGCGCCTCCTCCTTGGGCGGGGACGGCGGGGTCTTTTGCTACAGGTTTGATCTCAACGGCCATGATTAGAGGCTGCATGAGAGACAAGAATGCCAGGGAGAGGCATATTAGATGATTCATGATGTGGTGATAATGTGTTCTCAATCAAAGTTAGGTTCTTTTGAAATATATCTACAAGATATTAGCTTTGTGTTTCTCCCTGTGGGTTTGTGTTGGAAGTTGGGTTTGATATCTAAGGTGCTCAATTAAGGCTTGAATTGGTAAAGGGTTTTTTTCCATCTTATTTAGCAATTGTAGGGGATGGTTAAGAAAAATGTAAGGGTTATGGTGTCTTATGGATTGTACATCATAGTCCGGCTATCTTAAAAAGACTTTTAATCCTATTGTTTATACGTAACCGTTCATTGTAAATTCTATTTTCAATGAAAGATAGGACAAACTAGACTCGTAAAAAATAGTTTATAAATATGGCCCTATCGATTAAAGTCCTCTGTAGGGTTTCCATCCAATGAGCTCGAACCCGCAAATAATTATAAAAATTAGTGTATTGTCCCATGTACTGCACGAAGGGTACATGCACGAAGGTGATTTAATATTTATTCTAAATATTTGAATAAAATAATTTTTTAGAGCATAATATTACTTATTCACTATAAATTTAATTATCTTTTATTATACATATAATACGGTAACAAATTCAAGTTATATTTCTATAATATAAAACAAATCTTGCTAAAAATTATAATTATAATTTAAATAATCAGATTTTATTTACGGATTAACAAACTATTAAAAATTGAATATCAAAATTATTAATCTTTTTGAAATATCAGATTTTATTTACTGATTAAGGAATTATTAAGATTTGAATTTGTAAATATCAAAATTATTAATTTTTAAAATAACTTTTTAAAATATTTTTGAGAGCTGCGTGAATTGTGGCATTGACACGTGGCAAAGAAGATCTCTCCTTTAATACATATAAGATAGTTTATAAATATGACCCAAAAGAAAGCCCAAAGTCAAATTAAAGTAAAATTTGGAACTTTTAATTATGAAAAAGTAGTTTAGTTACACAGACTACGGCTTGAGATCATATAGTCGTTTTCTATTGAAGATGGCTTTGGATGGTATACCAACAAAAAAAAACCTAGATAAAAAAAAATCTCAGTAGTGATGCACAGTGAATTCCGTAACCATCACACCGAAAAAAATTCTCGTGCCCATGCACCCATCAAACTATTGATAACGTAAAAAAATTCATTAATATTGAACAAGCATATCGTTGCTAACCAGAGCATTATGGAGACCCTTTCATTGTTAAAACAAAACATTTCTCCAATAGATCTAAGATAACTGGTAATGATATGGTTGAATATTTGGTTGGCTATGAACCAAGTCATCTTTAACAAGAAAAGGGAACCTCCGAATATGAAATTGAACGCCCTAAAACAAATAAACGATTGGGACATGACTAACACAAAACTAAAATGTCATAAGACTAAGCTACCCAAAACAAGAAGGAAAACCAAATATATCAAAATGACAAATACCTAAGGAAGGTTTTGTCAAACTTAATTTCGATGCCTCCACGAATTTACATAATCTTTATGCTTATGGATTCATTATACATAACAATTTGGCTTTTCCTCTAGTTGCAGGGAATGGGAGATGCAATGTTGACTCCGTACTAAAGACGAAAGCTTTTGCTCTCCAGGAGGGCTTCCAAAAGGCAATGAGTTTAGGTGTTACATCCATTGAGATTGATAGGGAGACAATTTGATGCTCATTAATTCGACCAGATTTGGAAACCTCCATGGGAGACGGATATGATCATCTCGGACATTTCATCCTCCATCTCAAGATTCACACATTTTAGTGTTCATCACATTTTTAGGGAAATCAACATTGTCGCCGATAGACTCGTAAGGCTTAGACACAACTCAGACATAGGAAGCGAGGCCCTACTAGTTGATGTTGAAGACCTCATCCGCAAGGATGTTGTAGGTCGGTTGGTTTCAAGAAATTGGCCCTCTTTTTGTTCTTACCTTGTATAACAAAAATGGCCATTTTGAGACAACATGGTTCACGGAAAAATGCCACACGGATGCGGATTGATGTTCAAGCACATGTGTTGAGAAGCAACACGGTCTGAGGCAAAACACCATTCGCTTTGATCATTGTAAGTGAGATGGAATCTAGTGACCTTATCCGATCTTGACCTTAACCATAGGAAGACTTTAATCATTTTGTTTGCATGCATTGAGAAGCGTTGTATATCTTGGGGATGAAAATATATCAGTTTTCTACGAAAATGTGATAATTCTATTGCACCAACTAGGATCGAATTTGATATGGAGAGTGATGACTATCTTTATCCCGAGAGATTCTTGGTTGCCATAGTTTTACTAGTTTTATGCTTTATAGTCTTTTCTACGAGAGTGTGGTCAGTTTGGTCTTCTACTAGTGTTATATGTGCTTAAAGGGTTTGGGTTATATGTAACGATTGCGAGAGCGTCTACAAATTGGTTGGACACGGTCTTTACTCACCGAAAGGTGATATGATATCTACCTTTGATCGTGATAGAATTCCATTGTTGCAGCTCACCGATGTTTGTGGCCTTGTCCATTTTCACTTTCTTTTTATTTTTGGTTTTCAATTGCTCATTTGTTACATGATGTTTGTTAATCGTTGGATATTTTTCCTCCTTTTATACATCAGGGTTGCCTAATGCAATAAATTGATTTTATTTTTTAAAATAAAAAAATTAAATGAAAGAAGAAAAGGAAAGGTAGACAATTTAATTCCCGGGTGTAACAACGACCATTTCTATACTCTTAAATGATAAACTAATGGGAATGATTTTCCCAAAGAAAGGCCTTCGTCAGGGTGATCCTATTTCGCCTCTTTTATTCAATCTTGGTGTTGAGGTGCTGGCCCGTAATATTCAAAAACAAAGCAATCTAAATAAGAAGTTGATTGGTTTTCTTATTTCGAGGGAGGTTCTGTCATTCCATTACTTTCCTTCGTTGATGATATTATAATTTTGACAAAAGCTTCCTTAGGAACCAGTAGGAGAATTTTAGAACTACTTAATGGTTTATGTCGTATTTTTGGGCAGAAAATTAATTTTGAAAAATCGGTTTTCCAACCCTCACCCAATGTGGAAACATTCTGTATAAATTCCATCCACGTTGAGTTAGGAATAAATTTTACCGACTGTCTTGAAAAATATCTTGGGTACCCTATTATTAACGGAAAGGTAAATAAGAGAATGTTTGAGGATGTCATTACAAAATCTAGAAGGCAACTAACGAAATGGAAAGCATCTACTTTATCATCGGAAGGAAGAACATTTCTCATCAAAGTCAATCTGAACGCAAAACCTAATTTTATTATGCAAAGTATCTTGCTCCCCTCTTATATCCATAAGAAACATGACCAAATTAATAGGAATTTCTTTTGGAATAAGGGTCCTAATTACCATCCTCTCATTAGTTGGGATAAGGTGTGTAAACCCAAATCTTATGGTGGTGTTGGTATTAGGTGTAAGAGCCTTAGGCTTTGGAGCTTGTTTTGGCCTTAGCCGCCCCCGCGGGTTTAGGGAGCCCGCCCCTGCGGCTCGTGCAGTTTTCCGCCCCTGCGGCTCGTGCAATTTTCCGCCCCTGCGGCTCAGGGAACCGCCCCTGCGGTTTCTTGCGGCTGCAGCCGGATTTGTTGGCCTTGACTCGTGCTTTACTCTTCCTCCTCCTTATACCATTCCTTTCCTTGTTGAGCAAGGGTTTCTTCTTCACTTCATTCCTAGTCTTCTCACGTCCTTCTTGCCTCCTTCTTGCTCCTTGATCTTGCTTGAGTTTTCCTTGGAGTTTGATAGAGTTGTGTGTGGCTTTGGTAGAGGTTGATGTTGTGCTTGGTTGCTGAGCTTGTGATGCCAGCTGAGAGTGTGTTCTGTTCTTTCCTTGGGTGATCACAACAGTAGGTAAGTCTTGGTTCTTCTCTTCTTTCTTTCTTCCTTTGCGTCTGTGTGCCCGCTGATGCGGATTTGCGCCAGAGGATATTACAGGAGGCTCATTGTACGCCTTATTCAGTGCATCCTGGTACCAGTAAGATGTACCGGGATTTAAGACGTTCATACTGGTGAGGAGGGTTGAAGCCCGGTGTGGCTAGATTTGTGGCACAGTGTGCGACCTACCAGCAGGTCAAGATAGAGCATTGCAGACCTGGAGGTGAGCTTCATCCACTTCTTGTTCCACAGAGGAAGTGGGAGGACGTCACCATGGACTTTGTGACTGGGCTAAGACTGAGCCGGAGTTTTGATGCTATCTGGGTTATAGTGGACAGATTGACGAAGACGGCACGTTTCATCCCTATCCGGGAAACGTGGCCGGTGAGCAGATTAGCTGAGGAATACACTAGGCAGATAGTGAGACTCCATGGTGTACCGACTACCGATGACGATCGTCTTAGACAGAGATGGACGATTTACCTTGAGGTTCTGGCAACAGATTCAGACTGCCCTGGGGACGAGTTTGCACTTCACTACTGCGTTCCATCCTCAAACAGATGGTCAGTCAGAGAGGACCATTCAGATAGTGGAGGATATGCTGCGAGCTTATGTGTTGGATTGGGGACAAGTGTGGACGGATCATCTCCCACTAGTTGAGTTCTCATACAACAACAGTTGGCATGCATCTATTGGGATGGCCCCATATGAGGCACTATATGAACAGAGATGTCGTACGCCGCTATGTTGGGATGAGCCGAGCAATGTTAGTGGTTTGACACCTGATCAAATTCAGGATGATGTTGCTCGAGTAGCACTGATTAGAGAGAGGATGTTGACTACACAGAGCCGTCAGAAGTCTTATGCAGATAGGAGGCGTAGACCTCTAGAGTTCAGAGTGGGAGCCCATGTGTGGCTGAGGGTGTCTCCGACACGAGGTGTTAGACGTTTTGACATTAAGGGGAAGTTGAGCCCCCGATATGTCGGACCGTTCGAGATTTTGGAGCGGGTTGGAAGCGCAGCATACAGATTAGCTTTGTCTCCGAGATTAGAGGGTGTTCACCCTGTGTTTCACGTGTCTCAACTGAGGGAGTACATACCAGATCCGAGACATATTGTGAGTTATGATGATTTGGTGGTTGAGCCGGACCACACTTTTGTTGAGCATCCGATTGCAGTCCTAGAACGAGGTATGAGACGCCTGCGTTCGAAAGACATTCCTATGCTAAGGATACAGTGGTCGAGACGAGGACCTGATGAGGCTTCATGGGAGACTGAGGATAGTATCCAGTGGAACTATCCAGAGTTCTATGCCGAGATAGATGTACCATTAGGATCGACGAGTAGATCTTAGTACTATCTTGGTGAGTGTTATGCTTATGTGCTTATATGCTATGATATGTTTATTTTCATACTAGCTGTGATGTGATGTGTGATCTTATTAGATCTTGTTATGCTAGTGCGATTGTTTATAGCTGGAGATGGTTCTTTCCTCCATGCTATTGTGATGCGATTAGGTTTAGCTGGAGATGGTTCTTCCTCCATGCTATTTTGATGGACATAGTATTGCTGAAGATGTTTTTCCTCCATGCCCTTCCGTTATGAGTATGATACGGCTAGAGATGTTCTTCCTCTATGCCTTTGTGATGTGATGACGATGGTTTGGCTAGAGATGTTTTTCCTCTATGCCCTGGATAGTATAGTGATCTTATGGCTGGTGATGATGAGTTCCTCCATGCTTGTGCTTGAGGTTATAGAGTGATATAGGTTCATACCACCGTGCGGAGATGTGATGCCTCCGATAGAGAGAGTTATACCTCGGCTTTTGCGTCCGAGTGGTTTCAGGACTTTACAAGCTTCGGGACGAAACTTGTTTTTAGGGGGGGTGAGGTGTAAGAGCCTTAGTCTTTGGAGCTTGTTTTGGTCTTAGCCGCCCCCGTGGGTTTAGGGAGCCGCCCTTGCGGCTCGTGCAGTTTTCCGCCCCTGCGGCTCAGGGAACCGCCCCTGCGGTTTCCTGCGGCTGCAGCCGACTTTGTTGACCTTGACTCGTGCTTTACTCTTCCTCCTCCTTATACCATTCCTTCCCTTGCTGAGCAAGGGTTTCTTCTTCACTTCATTTCTAGTCTTCTCACGTCCTTCTTGCCTCCTTGCTCCTTGATCTTGCATGAGTTTTCCTTGGAGTTTGATAGAGTTGTGTGTGGCTTTGGTAGAGGTTGATGTTGTTCTTGGTTGCTGAGCTTGTGATGCCAGCTGAGAGTGTGTTCTGTTCTTTCCTTGGGTGATCACAGCAGTAGGTAAGTCTTGGTTCTTCTCTTATTTCTTTCTTCCTTTGCTTCCTCTCCCATAGCTTAGGATTAGATGTGCTTGGTTAGATGTTGATGTTGGAATGTGTTTGTGTATGTATGTGTGTGGTTATGGAATGGAGAAGACGTGAATTGATCACGTGAAGAGTAAAAGAGAAGTCGGGACTCTACGTTCTGCAAAGTCGCCGCCCCCGCGCCTGGAAGTCGCCGCCCCTGCGGGAGCCTTGTCACCGCACCCGCGCCCGGAAGTTGCCACCCCGCGGCCACGGTCTCAGCGCCTGCGCCCGTGCCTGCGCTTGCCTGCGTTTTTCCTTGTTCCGCCCTGTGTCTTTCCGTTCCGCAGGTGCGTCTTGTATAGGATATACTTAGAGTAGTATGATCCTTTCCTTTCCTAGTATGAGCGGTAGTAGCATGCTAGGTATGTATATGAGGATAGAATGATGAGGAATGTGATATATCTGTATGTCGGTTATGGCTTTGAGGTTTACTAGTTTATCGAGGTTTATAAGTTGGATATGATCCTTATGGATCCCTTGGGTCTAGGTGTGACCCCTTTGATTGATAGGAGATGTGATATCTCGTTATGCCTTGTTTTAGGCAGTGTTGTCCTCCAGATTTGAGTGGATTGTGTTTGAGAGTTGATCGTGGTTGAGACTACTTCTGAGGTTGAGGTAAGTCCATAGGACTTACTTAGCTACCATCCTTATATTGGATGTATGCATGAGTGGTGTGTGTTATATGCTAGATAGCATGCGATGTCGTTTATTACCGGCCTATGTTTTAGTGATTGCCCATTGTAGGGCCGTGATAACCTTTCCCATTTCATCCCGCTGGGAGTCTGGGAGGTTCTCTGTAGTTAGGCTAGATCTGGTATACGGGATGGTCACTCCCCATTCCTTTACGGTATACGTGAGAGTGTTCCGGATCCTCTCCAGTTGGCTATGAGCGACCAAAGGCGAGGATGATATACTCCTCGTGTCACATATGTTCATATACATATATTTATACGATTTGAGTGTTGGACTTTATAAAGATAATTAACCGGGTAAATGTGTGATAACATGATGATGTGTTTATTATTCCTGAAGTGTGATTGTGCTTATGCATCTCTATATATATGTGTATGGTTAGCTAACGGTTTTATACCATGTTGTAGATCCTTTGCAGGTTAGGAGAGTTGTAGAGTGATCTAGAGGGGTGATCCGTTGAGGGCTCCGTACACTGGGTTTATACGTGGGATACGGGATATTTATGATGTACGGATTTATGTTTTGGTTTGTACTCAACGGTTCTTCTGTATTACCTTTTGATATATATATATATATATATATATATATATATATATATATATATATATATATATATATATATATATCAGTTTGATGTTTTGTTTTAATCTATCTGTGCCTTGTTGTAAGGTCCAGTGAACTTGTTGTCAGGCTAGGGTTAGGATCCATTGTGAGATCCTAACCCAGTAGCGCCTCGAGTTCTACGGATTCAGGGTGTTACATTAGGAAAGCTGAAGATATGAATAAGGCCCTCCAAATGAAACTCCTGTGGAAAGTTCTTGAGGATCTTGAGAATATATGGGTAAAGATTGTTAATGAAAAGTATCTCAGAAATACCCCATATGGCAGTATTGTCCTAAAAACAATGTTTTGTGGCAGTGAAAAAATTAATGCACCTAAAAAGTGAGTTTGAATTGGGCTTTGGATGAAATATTGGCGATGGTAAAACGGTTATTTTTTGGAAACACATTTGGTGCACTAATCAACCTCTTATTAACCTATGCATGGATAGAAGTAACATCGATGAGAATGAAATGGTGATTAACTACATCTATGAGAACAAATGGGATTTACAAAAACTCGAATCTAGGCTAAAAAATATTCTGCCAACTAATATCTTGATTATCATCAAGGAATATCAACTACCAAAATCATATATTCAAGATCGACTTTATTGGGGTCCTTCTAAAAATGGATCATTCTCTACAAGTTCTGCCATGAATATCGCAAGTACATTTAGGGCCTTCTATGGCGTTTTAAAGATGGTTTTTAACAAAAAAATGTCATAAAAGACCACATTCATGGCGTTTATTGAAGGAAACGCCATGAAATATTGAACAACGATCTTTTAATGGCTTTTATTTAGCCGCCGTGAATATTACGGCGTTTACAAACGCCATAATAGGTAGCGGGATTTTTCCCTCCTAAAACCATGGCATTTCGGAAAACGCCATGGATGTTTTACCCCACAAAAATTTTGGTGGGGAAATTTCCCGCTCGAAATAATTTTCGGTAATATCAAAAGGCATTAATACATGGCGATTAAAAAACGCCATGTATTTAATGGCGTTGAGAAAACGCGATGAATATTTTAGCCTCAGTTGTGACGGAACATTCTGCATAAAGCATGGTGTTTAAGAACGTTGTACATTTAACGGCGTTTAACAAACACCATCATATTTAACCTATGTAGAAAGATTGACAGCGTTTTTCAAACGCCATTAAATCCATGGCGTTTTAAAAACCCCATGGATTTAATAGCCTGTTAAAATTATTAAAAAAATGAGGTAAGAAGCAAGCACCGTACACAACTTTCACAATCTGTAAAAAAAACCTAAGTTTGCAACGTCGGTGTGCGAGCGACCGAGGCCATCATCGAAGGATTGTGATCCATCATCAAAGCACCCGATCGACTTCGTAATCCATCATCGAAGGACTGGAATCTCTTTTCATCGCCGACTTTGTAACCCTAAGTTCGCAATGACGGTGAGTTCTCCTCTCCAAAATTGTAAGTTCTTCTTGCAATCTCGTTGAACTAGTAAGAGGATTGAGTGACTCAGCACACAAAATTATCCCGTGAGAGATATAAGATATTAGATTTTGGTGTTTCTTATAGCCTCAGTGTTTTCCACAAAGCTCATTAGTATTAAGGTTTTTGTCAGGATAATCCTGAGACTGAGGGTATAAAGTTTGTCAATAAGATATTGCACTAGTTCGTCTCTTTTGAGCTTTGTCCATGGATGAGAATCTGAATGACGTGACAGTTGTTGTGTTTTTCTGATGCTTGCATTTTCTTCAGCTGTGTTTTTTCCCTTAATCCAATACTTTTGAATTGACATCCTCCATTTAGTATAATAGTGTCTTAATACTCTTATATTTGTTTTTTTTTTGTGGATCTTCAGCTAAAAGATGAGGATGAATCTCCATTTGGAATTGAGGACTTGCTATATTATATGAAGAGAAACGAAGAAGGTAAATTTGATATACACTTTGCGGATCTTAAGCAATACTGTCCTTACAATTTGGTTTTGCATGGCATCTTGAAGATATTTCAAGATCCTCTAGGTAACTTATAAAATTAGATTAATTATAACAATAGATGAGGTGTCTCTATGATGATGCAAGTTACAGCCTCACACTTAAGCATCTGATTCACACAGGTTTGACATTTGATGAAATTACAGATTCCGAGGTGTCTCTATTGACAAACTTTTAAGTTCCTACTTGTTGTAATTTTTATCCCCTCATCTATGGGGTTCTATTTTAGTATCTCTACCATTCTTATACTTCTCCTTGCTTTTCTCTTTGGTCGTTCTGCCTATGTTTACCATTTAGTGAAGTCATGTCATATTGTTGAACTCTAAAAAAGTAAGTAGCCAAATTAGTCATGTTCTTTGAAAAAATTTTCTTGTCTTTGGTGTTATATTACCTAAATTGTTTGTTTTTATCTAGTTATTAAAACGTGCATCCTACGTATGCTAAAAAGTATTTGCTTTGCTCAAATAATGAAATGATCATGATGTATTTTTTTCAATCTATCTCTGAATATTGGTTAGGAGTAGGCTTATGATGGATGTGAAAGATTGTGAAGCCACACATAATAAGTAATTGGCCTAATGGCTAACTAAGGATGTTAATCTAAGTGTTAATGAAATCCATGTGTTGATAAGAGAGTACGTACATTCCCTGACATTGCATAGCTGTCTCAGTTCCTGCTACTACTTTCTATTGAGCTCTTTCTCAGATGATATATATATGTCAATTAGACAATTACAGTTGGTGATTTGTGTCTTTCTTGAACTTTGGTTAGTGTTTTCCCATGTATTCCAAAATATATAACTTATAAATAAGATTAGAGTTCAAATGTCGCTTTACTATGAAATGAGATTAGTAAAGTACTTCAGCTATTAATGTGGACAATTTACACCATCTGTATAATATATTGGTCAGGTTTATATTTGCATCTTCAATTTTATTGTCATGTCTTTGATTTGATGAATTTGTTTCCCTGCTTGTAATTTCATTAGCTTTCATTAACTAGAACAAGTCATGGGCGGCAAAATCTTGTGCAGCTTGAGTAAATATAATTTATGATATGCATTTTCTTGCTACGTCTCTAATATGCTGACACGATGTTGTTGAAAATTCAGTTTCTGAAAAATTCAGTTTTCAATGGATCAATCAAGCTCGGGACCATCTGGTTCTATGTCTCAAGACTCTAAGAGATCTAGAGGACGTATTGTACTGCAAGTTATGGAAACAAATGCAAAAGATAGACAACTAGTGCAATGGAATACAAAGGGACAACCTATTGGAGATGTATCAGTGAAGTTCTCATCTACAATGGGGGTGATAGTTCGGGAACAAGTGTCAATTGTGTTTAATAGTTTGCATGATGTTGATATAGCTAAGGAAACACTTTGGAAACATTTATCGGTAATTTTACATTTCTTTAATTCCTTCCACCATTTCTATATTTGAATTTCACGATTTCATATGTTTATTTAAATTCAGCTTTATAATTTTGTTGTTTATAAAAAAAATTACAGCATCAATACATCATTGATGATATATCTTATAAGCCCTTTATCATACAACAAATGGGAAAGCTATGAAGGTCTTGAAAATCTGAGTTATCGACGCAGATACGAAAAATTTCAGAATCAATATCAACTAATGCAGAAAGAACAAGTCAAATTGCCAAGTTAAGACCTCTTTTTGTGCCTATAGAAGCGTGGACCAATTTGTACAACAACGCATGTCAGCTAAATGGATTGTAAGTATTAATAGTTACATTATCCTGATGTTTTGTGATCATAGATGTATGTTTTTTTGTAATGTAGTTGCTTTGTTATTATGTAGGAAAAAAGAGTTCAAAAATGAGAGACATAAGGGCAAAACAACTAGTGAACCACACATTGAGTCGGAAAGGATATGCACGGAAGGAGCATAAATATGTAATTTTTTTATTGATTTAGTTTTTTTTTATTATATAGATATTGTGTTTTAAGTTTTTTAATTCTAAATTTATTTCATGTATTCCTCTTATTCCTAGAACAAAGAACATCCCGACATGCCTTTGACTAAGCCGCACGCAGTTGTGGATCGAAGGACATGTGTCGAAGAAAAAGACCATCGAGTCAAATGCTGCAAAAATTGTATGTAATTTAGTAGTTGACTTTGATATTCTTTACAATGTATTTTATTTGCTCTCTTGTGATTATCTTATCTCATTTGACTTGGTGTGTGTTGATTTGTCCGGTTTTGCATATGTGTATCTTTTTTTGGTAGGAAGAGGTGAAGAAGAAAATGGAGGAGGTTACATCAGTCGATCAACATGATACTATTTTAACTCAGGTACTTGGTAAGGATCACCCCGGGCGTATTAGAGGTCTTGGAGCAGGAGTTACCAAAAGCAAGATATATGGACATACACATATGCATACTAAATATGTTCAAATGGAGGCTCAATTAAAAGACATTAATGAGAAGTATGCTAACATGACTGAGAAGTATGTTGACATTTCTGAAAAGTATTCGAGAATTGAAGGTCTAATCGCTTCCAAGTTAAGAGTCAACTTAGATAATGACGCCTCCGGTAAAGGTGCCCTTTCAACTTCAAAGGTATATAATAGATGCCATATGTCTTTAAACTTATATAAATTTTAGAATCTCATATTGTACTAATATGTAATTTTTATACAATATAGACCATAAACCGTTGTGGAGAAAATGTAAGCCTAGATGATATATCTGCTAAGGTATGAATTATTATGGCCATTGAACATTCCCATTCGTCATACTAATACTACTTCAATACATCATGACAAATGTATACAATTTTTATTACTTTCTATCATTACTAATTGAGAAAACTATATTTTATAGTCAGGAAAAGGAAGCATGTAAGAGCTTTAGTCTTTCGGACCGAGATTGGACTTTAGCCGAGATTGGCCGTTCCGCACCCGCGGGCACGACTGCCGCCCCTGCGGGTTTCCGCCCCTGCGGATCAGGGAACCGCCCCTGCGGTTTCCGGCGGCTGCAACCGGTTTTGTTGACTCCTTTGACCGTGCTTTACCCTTTGCTTACTTCTTTCCTTTCCTTGCTGAGCAAGGGCTACCTTCTTCACTTCTCCTTTCCAGCCCCTACGTCCTCCTTGCTTCTCCTTCACCCTTCTTGATCTTGTTCTTGATCTCTCTTGAGTTTGGAAGAGTTTTGGTGTGTGTGGTTGATGTTGGTTGATGATGTGCTTAGCTGCAGAGCTTGTGAAGCCAGCTGAAATAGTGCTTGTGCTCTTGTTTTGCCTAGACCTTCAGTAGTGGTAAGTATTCTTGCTTCTCCTTCTTTCTTTCCTTGATTCCATCCTCTTAGCTTAGGTTTAGATGTATGTGGACGTAGATTAATGTGTATGTATATGTATGTGTGTGGTTTTGGATGAGAGAAGACGTGATTTGATCACGTGAAGAGCCGAAGAGAAGCCGCGGGATCACGTACTACATAGACGCCGCCCCCGCGCCTAGAAGCCGCCGCCCCTGCGGAAGCCGTGCCGCAGCGCCCGCGCCAGCGCCAGCGCCTTGCCTGCGTCCCGTGTCACCGCGCATGCGGCTGATCCCTGCCACGCCTGCGGGTTGTCTACTCCGCTCCTGCGTCCCTTGATCACGCAGGTGCGTCTTGTCTTGGGACTACCCATAGTTGGGTAGCTCCTTTCCTTTCCTAGTATGAGCGGGTTAGTAGCATGCTAGGTACGTGTATGAGGATGTGATATATCTGTATGCCGGTTATGGCTTTGAGGTTTATGAGTTAAGATACAATCCTTATGGATCCCTTGGGTCTAGGTGTGACCCCTATGTTGGATATGAGTTTGATATATGTTGTGATGCCTTGTTTAGGCAGTGTTGATCTCTAGAGTTAGAGCTGTTTGGGTTTAATACTTCGAGGTTGAGGTAAGTCCATAGGACTTACATAGCTGCCATCCTTATATTGGATATGTGCATGAGTGGTGTATGTGTTATTTGCTTTATAGCATGAGATATGATGATTACCGACCTATGGTATAGTGATTGTCCATTGTAAGGCTTGACAGATGTCACTTTCATCCCTTTGGAGTCTGGGCGGTTCTCTGTGGTTGGTTCAGACTTGGTAAACGGTTGGCCACTCTCCATTCCCTCAGGGTACACGGGTGAGTGTGACCAGGGACCACTCAAGCTGCCATGAGCACCCAGAGGCGAGGGTTATATTCCTCGTGTCACATATATTCATATTGATATATATATGTGTGTGTGTGTGTGTGTGTGTGTGTGTGTGTACACGCTTGAGTGACTGGACATTATTAAGATAATAAACCGGGTAAATGTGTGATAGCATGATGATGTGTTTACTATTCATTGGTGTGTGATTGTGCTGATGCATCTTCTTATATATGTGTATGGTTAGCTAACGGTTTTATACCGTGTTGTAGATCCTTTGCAGGTTAGGAGAACTGTAGAGTGATGCAGAGGGGTGATCCGTTGAGGGCTCAGTACACTGGGATTATTATCGTGGGATATGGAATATTTGATGTACGGATATATGTTTCTTTTGTACTCAGCGGTACTTATGTACTACCTTTTGAGATTTATATATCAGTTTTATGTTTTGTATTTAATCTATCGGTGCCTTGTTGTAAGATTCAGTGAACTTGTTGTCAGGCTAGGGTCAGGATCCATTGTGAGATCCTAGCCCACTAGCACCTCGAGTCCTACAGATTTGGGGTGTTACAAAGTTGCTATCAGAGCCCAGGTTGACAACAATGGCACTAGTAATCTGCGATAAAGGTCGAATAGATAAATAAACAGAACCCGAAAAGGGGTCTGACTTTTCAAAAGGTTTTGGTTTTGAAATGAGTACAAAATGTTTTGGGATATCGTGTACGTGAGTCATCGCCCCTCTGAAGATCTCGACAGTATATATATAGATAGATAGATAGATAGATATTCTGTTGTGATTGATTTGACATATACATACGGCATATATATAGCCTTCTGAGTTAGGTTTACGTCCTTTGCAGATGGTCTAAACTAAAGCCTTACCTGCAGTTGGACGAGGTAGAGGTAGACCCCCTATAGGTAGAGGACGGGGTAGGACTTCCGCTGTTGATCCACGTGCAGCGGAAGAGGTTCACGAGGACGTTGTTGAGAGTGTCGTTCCTGAGACTGGGAACGGCGTAGCTGGGTGACAGGGTCCACAGCGAGTCTAGTAAGTTGACTCGGATTATGTCTCCATGGGAGGATCAGAGTTTCGTGACTATATCCGGCGAGTGGAGGAGGCTGCCAGCGCAGGTAGACCTATCCCGGATCTTCCAGTACATGAGGGATCATCTGAGAGATCCCATGGGGTTACACAGGTGCCAGCTGCACCGGCACCTGTAGCTGAGACCGCTCGAGTTACAGAGGAGCATAGAGGGCCTAGACCAGACACTTGGTTGAAGGCATTGCACCAGATGGGTGTACCCCCTTTCTCTGGGAAGGTGGGGCTCGAGGTTGAGTTGTGGATTGGACATGTGGACTCAGCTCTGGAGTCCATTAGATGTCTAGCAGATAGGCAAATAGAGTTAGTGCAGACTCTGTTCAGAGACTTAGCACAGCACTGGTGGAGGTCTGTACGAGCACAGGTTGATAGTTATGATCAGATGCGGACCATGATCAGAGAGCGTTTCTGCCCTGCCTCACTGAGGAGGGAGAAACTTCGAGATTTTGTTGAGGCTGGATTCGAGGATGTACCAGTCTCAGAGGCTATCAGGAGATTCTAGGAGGAGCTGGCATTGTTGGGACCAGTTGCACCTTCTGTGGATCAGCATGTGTATCGGTTTTCCCGACGACTGAGGGATATTACCCGGACCTACATGGCGGGTTTTCACTGTGCGTCTTTGATGGATTATCAGTACAGAGCTTCCGACTATGAGCGAGAGCGGGCTAGTCAGAGGAGAGCTTCTCAGCCCGGAGGGTCTGAGAAGAGACAGCGTACTGGGCAGACCAGTGGTGCTGGTGGGACTGCTAGTGCAGGGCGAGGTCAGAGTCGTCCCTCTTCTGCCTCAGTTGCAGATAAGGGAGTACAGTGTTACAACTGTGGTGGTTATGGACATATGCGGCAAGAGTGCACGAGACAGACAGTGACTTGTTACATCTGTGGCAGGCTAGGTCACATACATATTTTCTAAAGACGGGGTGGAGCTTCGTCTCAGCAGGGTTCTACTCCTACTAGTATAGCGGGAGGTGGGCAGAGGCCACCTCAGCAGCAGCAGACACAGGGACAGCAGAGAGTCCCAGATCGTCCTACCACTCAAGGATCTGCTCCTGGGTTGGGTAGAGGCAGAGGTCGTGGTGGGAGCACCACTGACACCAGAGGGCCACAGGGCCGAGTTTTTGAGCTGAGGAGTGTAGAGGAGCCAGCTGCACCGACTGTTACAGGTACTATTCTGATTCATGGTTTACCTGTTAGAGTTTGTTTGATACTAGAGCTATGTCTTCTTTTATATCTGATGCTTGTATTGAGTGGTTGAGTCTATATACGACTTAGGGGATACCCTTTAGTATAGGGTTACCCGATGGTAGTAGGGTCAGAGGTACCCATGAGATTCGTGACTGTCCCATTTCTGTAGGGACCCGTGTGTTACTAGTTGACTTCCTTGTCATGCCGTTAGAGCATGAGGAAGTCATACTAGGTATGGATTGGATGGATAGACTTTCTGTAGTCTTAGATGTAGGTAGGAGGACTGTACCCTCTCTACCGAGTTAGGACAGATAGAGGTTTTCCGAGGTTGGGACCTTGGGAAATCTAGCATGGTTATCAGTGTGATACGAGCAGCTAGACTGTTTGCACAGTGTTGTGAGGTCTTCTGGTGTTATGTCATGAAGAAGGGGGAGAGTCCAGCATTAGAGGATATCTCAGGGGTTTGTGAGTTTGCAGATGTGTTTTGTTGAGCCGTCCAGTTTGCCGCCTCAGAGGAGTGTGGATTTTGGGATTGAGTTAGAGCCTGGTACGAGACCCATCTCGAAGTCCCCATATCGGATGGCGCCTGTTGAGATGTTGGAGCTGAAGAAGCAACTCAAGGAGTTGGCCGAGAAGGGTTTTATTCACCCTAGTGTATCTCCATGGGGAGCACCTGTTCTCTTCGTATGGAAGAAGGACGGATCGTTAAGATTGGGTATAGATTACAGAGAGCTGAACAAGGTGACCGTTAAGAACAAGTATCTATTGCCGCGTATTGATGACTTGTTGGATCAGCTTCAGGGAGCGACAGTATTTTCCAAGATTGACCTGCGCTCAGGATATCACCAGTTGAGGGTGAGAGAGCAGGATGTGCACAAGACAGCATTCCGGACCAGATATGGCCACTACGAGTTTGTAGTGATGTCATTTGGGCTTACGAATGCCCCAGCCGTCTTTATGGAGTTGATGAACAGTATCTTCATCGACTTCCTGGATCATTTTGTGGTGGTATTCATAGATGATATTCTGGTGTACTCTCGCAGTAGAGAGGAGCATGCAGGACAGTTGAGGACTGTATTGCAGGTTTTACGGGATAAAGAACTTTATGCTAAGTTTTCTAAGTGCGAGTTTTGGATGCCAGAGGTAGCATTCCTGGGTCATGTGGTATCAGCGGAAGGAGTTAAGGTGGATCCGGCCAAGATTGAGGCAGTAGCAGCTTGGACTACACCGACGAACGTCAAGGAAGTACGTAGCTTCCTTGGCCTAGCCGGTTATTACAAACGCTTTGTGGAGGGATTCTCTGTGATTGTCCGTCCACTGACGAGTTTGCTGAGGAAGACTACAAGATTTGTGTGGTCTGATCAGTGTATACAGAGTTTTGAGGAGCTGAAGAGACGTCTGACTTCTGCTCCTTTTTGAGCACAGCCAGAGGGTATTGAGGGATTTGATCTGGTTAGAGTTGGATATTCAGTTTCCGGATGAGGATGCCCGGCTGAGTACTTTAGAGGTTCTACCAGATCTGTTGAGTGAGATCCAACATAAGCAGGAGACCTTCCAGACCTTGATGAGGATACGAGATAGGATGTCTCAGGATGAGGCACCACAGTTCCTGCTAGGAGCAGATGGAGTTTTGAGACGCCGCGGTCGCGTCTGTGTACCTGCTGATACAGAGTTGAGACAGAGGATATTTACATGAGGCTTATTGTACACCTTACTCTGTACATCCAGGTACGAGTAAGATGTATCAGGATTTGAGATATCTATATTGATGGGGTGGGCTGAAGCCCGATTGTGCCAGATTTGTGGTACAGTGTGCGACCTGCCAGCAGGTCAAGATAGAGCATTGCAGACCTAGAGGTGAGCTCCATCCACTTCCTATTCCACAGAGGAAGTGGGAGGACGTCACCATAGACTTTGTGACTGGACTGAGGCTGAGCCGGAGTTTTGATGTCATCTGGGTCATAGTGGACCGATTGACGAAGACGGCACGTTTCATTCCTATTAGAGAGACGTGGCCAGTTAGCAGATTAGCTGAGAGTACACTAGGCAGATAGTGAGACTCCATGGTGTACCGAGGACGACTGTCATTACAGAGATGGACAATTTATCTCGAAATTCTGGCAGCAGATTCAGACTGCTTTGGGGACGAGTTTGCACTTTACTACTGTGTTCCATCCTCAGACAAATGGTCAGTCAAAGAGGACCATTCAGACGCTGGAGGATATGCTGCGAGTTTGTGTGTTAGCATACATCTATTGGGATGGCCCCTATGAGGCATTGTATGGGCAGAGATGTCGTACACCGTTATGCTGGGATGAGCCTAGTACGGCCAGTGGTTTGACACCTGATCAGATTCAGGATGATGTGGCTCGAGTAGCACTGATTAGAGAGCGGATGCTGACTACCCAGAGCCGTCAGAAGTAGTATGCAGATAGGAGGCGTAGACCTCTAGAGTTCAGAGTTGAAGCCCATGTGTGGCTGAGAGAATGTCCCCGGCACGAGGTGTTAGGCGATTTGGCATTAAGGGGAAGTTGAGCCCTGATATGTCGGACCGTTCGAGATTCTGGATCGGGTTGGGAGTGCAACTTCCAGGTTAGCTTTGCCTCCGAGGTTAGAGGGTGTTCACCCTCTATTTCACGTGTCTCAACTGAGGGAGTATATACCAGATCCGAGACATATTGTGAATTATGATGATTTGGTGGTTGAGCCGGACCACACCTTTGTTGAGCATCCGATTGCAGTCCTAGAACGAGGTATGAGACGCCGACGTTCGAAGGACATTCCTATGTTGAGGATACAGTGGTCGAGACGAGGACCTGATGAGGCTACATGGGAGACTGAGGATAGTATCCAGAGGAACTATCCAGATTATGCCGAGATAGATGTACCAGTAGGATCGACGAGTAGATCTTAGTACTATCTTGGTGATGTTATGCTTATGTGCTTATATGCCATGATGTGTTTATTTTCATACTAGCTTTGATGTGATTATGATCTTATTAGATCTTGTCGTGCTAGTATGATTCTTGTTTATAGTTGGAGAGGATTCTTTCCTCCATGCTATTGTGATATGATAGGTTTAGCTGGAGATGGTTATTTCCTCCATGCTATTTTGATGGACATAGTAGTGTTGGAGATGTTCTCCCTCTATGCCTTTCTGTTATAGATATGATACGGCTAGAGATGTGATTCCTCTATGCCTTGTGATATGGTTATTGTTTTGGCTAGAGATGGTTTTCCTCTATGCCCTGGATAGTATAGTTTGTTGCTAGAGTTGATGAGTTCCTCCATGCTTATGTTTGAGGTTATAGAGAGTTTTACCTCGGTTTTTGAGTCCGAGTGGTTTCAGGACCTTGCAAGTTTCGGGACGAAACTTGTTTTTACGGGGGTGAGATGTCAGAGCTTTAGTCTTTCGGACCGAGATTGGACCTTAGCCAGATTGGCTTTGGCTGAGATTGGCCTTTCCGCACCCGCGGGCACGACTACCACCCCTGCGGGTTTCCGCCCCTGCAGCTCAGGGAACCGCCCCTGCGGTTTCCGGTGGCTGCTGCCGGTTTTGCTGACTCCTTTGACCGTGCTTTACCCTTTGCTTACTTCTTTCCTTTCCTTGCTGAGCAAGGGCTACCTTCTTCACTTCTCCTTTCCAGCCCCTACCTCCTCATTGCTTCTCATTCACCCTTCTTGATCTTGTTCTTAATCTCTCTTGAGTTTGGAAGAGTTTTGGTGTGTGTGGTTGATGTTGGTTGATGATGTGCTTAGCTGCAGAGCTTGTGAAGCCAGCTGAGATAGTGCTTGTGCTCTTGTTTTGCCTAGACCTTCAGTAGTGGTAAGTGTTCTTGCTTCTCCTTCTTTCTTTCCTTGATTCCATCCTCTTAGCTTAGGTTTAGATGTATGTGGATGTAGATTAATGTTGAAATGTGTATGTATATGTATGTGTGTTGTTTTGGATGAGAGAAGACGTGATTTGATCACGTGAAGAGCCGAAGAGAAGCCGCGGGATCACGTTCTGCATAGACGCCGCCCCTGCGCCTAGAAGTCGCCGCCCTGCGGAAGTCGTGCCGCAGCGCCCGCGCCTTGCCTGTGTTCCGTGTCACCGCGCATGCGGCTGATCCCTGCCGCGCCTGCGGGTTGTCTACTCTGCTCCTGTGTCCCTTGATCACGCAGGTGCGTCTTGTCCCGGGACTACCCATAGTTGGGTAGCTCCTTTCCTTTCCTAGTATGAGCGGGTTAGTAGCATGCTAGGTACGTGTATGAGGATGTGATATATCTGTATGCCGGTTATGGCTTTGAGGTTTATGAGTTAGGATACGATCCTTATGGATCCTTTGGGTCTAGGTGTGACCCCTGTGTTGGATATGAGTTTGATATATGTTGTGATGCCTTGTTTAGGCAGTGTTGATCTCCAGAGTTGGAGTTGTTTGGGTTTGAGACTTCGAGGTTGAGGTAAGTCCATAGGACTTACTTAGCTGCCATCCTTATATTGGATGTGTGCATGAGTGGTGTATCTGTCATTTGCTTTATAGCATGAGATATGATGATTACCGACCTATGGTATAGTGATTGCCCATTGTAGGGCTTGACAGTTGTCCCTTTCATCCCTTTGGAGTTTGGGCGGTTCTTTGTGGTTGGGTCAGACTTGGTAAACGGTTGGTCACTCTCCATTCCCTCAGGGTACACGGGTGAGTGTGACCAGGGACCACTCAAGCTTCCATGAGCACCCAGAGGCGAGGGTTATATTCCTCGTGTCACATATATTCATATTGATATATATATATATATATATATATATATATATATACACACGCTTGAGTGACTGGACATTATTAAGATAATAAACCGGGTAAATGTGTGATAGCATGTTGATGTGTTTACTATTCATTGGTGTGTGATTGTGCTGATGCATCTTCTTATATATGTGTATGGTTAGCCAACGGTTTTATACCGTGATTTAGATCATTTGCAGGTTAGGAGAGCTGCAGAGTGATGCAGAGGGGTGATCCGTTGAGGGTTCAGTACACTAGGATTATTATCATGGGATATGGAATATTTGATGTACGGATATATGTTTCTTTTGTACTCAGCGGTACTTATGTACTACCTTTTGAGATTTATATATTAGTTTTATGTTTTGTATTTAATCTATCGGTGTCTTGTTGTAAGATTCAGTGAACTTGTTGTCAGGCTAGGGTCAGGATCCATTGTGAGATCCTAGCCCAATAGCACCTCGAGTCCTACGGATTTGGGGTGTTACAAAGCAGCTATCATCCCTCAGTACATGACAAATGCAAACTAGTGAATTGGAACGGAAATAGACAAGTCGTGGCAAAAGGATTCATCTCGGCCATAGATCCAAAGGCAACTGTGCAGGGGGCGGTACTTGGATCAGAATGCTATAGATTGTTGTTGAAGAAGTACTTGATGATTCCGTTGGATTTTATCGGTGTGAGCCTGAATTTACAAACCTTGGTGATGCACTTGGTAGTAGAGTTGCTTGGCCGATCAGTTGCATTGTGTTTGAAGATTAGTACGAGAGATATCCTCATTGTTTTGATATGGTAACCACCACTTCTCTAATTTAGTGCATTTCTCTCGTTGTTATGCATATATGAAAGTTATAACAAATTATTTGTCTTTTGCGTACTTTTGGTTGAATAGATTGAACTTGCTAATATTTGTGTGTACGTTTTGCATGTTTATAACTAATTTGTTTTTTGTGTGTTTCTTGGTCAGGTTTTTGCACCCTGATGGAATAGTTACATTACCCGACTGATGCAGTAGCATTTTAGGTTGGAGCTTTGAACTTTTTGTTTTGTGGAACATTAAAAATTATGTAGTAGTACTTTGGGTACGTTGGAGTATTGAACTCGTTTTGTAAAACTTGTTCACGTTATATATATGCATTTCTTTGACCTAGATCATGTATATTTGGTGTTAATTTTAAAAACACATTTTGAAGCAGGCGGCACTTTTCTGTATTTTTTTAGAAAAATCACCTTTGATCCATGGTGTTCGTGAAACGATATGGAAATATGGACTTTCCATGGCGTTTTTCAATCGCCGTGTTAGGGGACTTTCCATGGTGTTTTTTAATCGCCGTCTTAGGGGACTTTCTGTGGCGTTTTTTAAACGCCGTGGTAGGGACTTTCCATGGCGTTTTTAAACGCCGTGGTAGGGAATTCCATGGCGTTTTTTAAATGCCGTGGTAGCGACTTTCCATGGCGTTTAAAAAACGCCATGAAAAGTTCTAATAATCCACGGCGTCCCTTTAGACGGCGTTTTTTGATGGCGTTTAAAAACGCCATTATAGGTCTTCTATGGCGTTTAAAAACGCCATTATAGGTCTTCTATGGCGTTTTTCAAACGCCGTAGAAGACCTATAATGTACTAGTGAATCTTTTAAACAAAATTAAGAGAAAATAGGAAAGTCCGAACTCTTGGATTTGGGATTTAGATGTAATGCCTAAGGTTAAAATTTTCCTTTGTAAACTTTCTATTAATGGTCTTCTCACTATAGAAAATTTGGAAAAAAAAGAAAGTACATGTCCATATGTTTTGTTCGCTTTACAATCATCCGTTTGAATCGGCTCGTCATCTATTTTTTGAGTGTTACTTTCTCACAAACGATATAAAATCAAGTAAAATTAAGAGAGTCGTCAAATAAATTTATAACTCTAATCACAATATGATGAGATCTTTCCAACTTGTTCGAGAAAAAATAGAAAACAAAAAAAATAATTATTCTCACTCTATCGTGGTGGAATATTTAGTTTGTAAGAAATCAATGCATCTTCAACAATGTAAAACCAACTAATTTGGAACCTATTATACAAACCCAAATTAAGGAATGGATGGACTCAGAAAAAAGAGACAATATAGAAACCAAGAAAAGTGAAAACATGAGGAAAACTCGAAATATAAAATGGTCTAAACCAATGAACGGGTTCGCAAAATCAAATTTTGATGGATCTAAACGCGATTCTGGTAGCTCGGCGTTTGGTTATATTATTAGAGGTCAGTATGTTGAGACTGTTTCTCTGGGCTTTGGACTTTGTGGCTCCACATCGGTCCTTCATGATGAAGCATGTGCGCTTAGGGAAGGTCTTTTAAGGGCATGTGATCTCAATGTGAACCGAATTGAAATTGAAGAGGATAACCTGACAATTATTAATTCTATTAAACACATTTAGAAACCTCTCTGGGAACTTGATCTAATTTTGTTTGATATTGCTAATATCTTGTGTTTTTTTTATCAGGTTCATATTCGTCATGTAATCCGTTAGGTTAATTGGGTGGTTGACAAGCCGGCAGATCTTGGTCACGAGTCGTCTCAACTTGTGTTATCTTCCATACTTTTAGTGGAGGATCTCATGCCTTAAAAAGGAAGTTCTCGAGAAGATAGTCTTTTCTAATTATTTACCGTGCTGCATACAATAAATAAAAAATCCCAGGTGTAGAAAATAAAATTAATTGGAGAACTATGGAGGTCCTGATTTGTGCACACCTTTGTCTGCCGCAGTACATATAAAAATATTAATATACCTTTGTTAATATATTCGTTATTAACTTATTCAAATTCATTATTTAACTTACTTTATTTTTCTCTAATCAAGTGGGTAACTAAAGCTATGTAGTATCAATAATGGCAAATAGCCAAACCGAATAACGCGCTATAAAATATAAATTTAAATAAATATATATTCTTCACATCCAATAGGCAATATCATACGATTATAGGAAACTTCCCCCTCAAGTCCCCCAACCCCTCGTATATTTTTTAAATTGTACAAAACTAAATAATAATCTATTATATTATATATACATATTTTCTTGAGTAAATTAAATATTTCCTTATTTAGAAACTTTAAAACCAAACCATAGTATATCTATTTTTTATTTCATTATGTGCAACAAATATTTTTGAACAAATGTGATATTAATGACACTAATATTTTTAATTGATAATACTTATTTATGGTGTCATCAACAATTATTTATTGTGTTGGTCGCTTTTTAATGATATCACAACTATCGTGATGTTACTAATTAGTGTGATGTTACAATTAGTGTCATTGTTGACAAATTTAACTTTATGTCGAGGAAACTTTATCGTGGTATCATCAACAACTATTTATCATGGTGGTAACGTATTGTTGATAATACATGTGTTGTAGTGTTACCAAATTGATGACATAATGGTATTAATGGCAAGTTGGTGTTAGTGTTTTAAACATCCATTTGTCAATGATATTTTACTTTAGTATCACCAAATTCGTGACAAGTTACAAAGGAATTGGTAATTGTAAATTGTCAATAACAATTATATTGCGATATTTGCAATTTTTGTGAAATAAAGTCGAAAAGATATCTCAAAAAAAAAAAACTTTTTTTAAAAAGAATAAGAAAACATTCAGAAAAAATTAAAAAGGAAAAGTGAGCCCTAAATCAACAGTGACGTCACTCTAATCCATTTTTCTAAAATATAAATTAAAAGTAATATAGAGTAGGTTCTTAATTATAAAATTGCTATGGATATACAAATAAATTATTTGTATATGGTCAAATTACAATGTTTATGGTTTTTGGGGTGAACAAGTATATAACTTTCCTCTTCGTCTTCCTTTTCCCTAACCAACTTCTCTCACAAATCAAAAAAGAGTGCCAAGTTAATGGAAGAAAACTCCTCCTCAGGACTCCCAAAGGAGACGGACCTCCAAGTCTACGCTCTGAGTGGAAAAATCATGCTCTACTCCGTCGTCGCTCTCACACTCGTTCTCCTCCTCGTCCTCTGTTTCCATTTCTACGCTCGCCGCCGCCGATACGCTGCTGCCTCATCCAACCGACACCGTCATGTGACCACCATCTTTCGCCGTGGACTAGACCCTTCCGTACTCAAATCCATCCCTACCTTCAGCTTCTCCTCCGTCTCCCACCCGCCGGAGGCCGATTGCGCCGTCTGCCTTTCTCAATTCGAACAATCTGATACGGGTCGGGTCTTGCCCGATTGTGCTCACTTTTTCCACACTGACTGCATCGACACTTGGTTCCGGTCTCACTCTAACTGTCCGCTTTGCCGGGCTCCCGTTAGGAGCTCCCGGAAGCTGAAAACCAGCGAAATCGTGATCGAAATTGGCGAGTATTGTAGCCGTAATGAGATCGGAGTGTCGGGTGAATGTGGGTGTAGTGTGATGGCAGGGATTCTTATGCCGGTGGAGAGTGGAAAGATGAAGTCGGTGAATTTGCCGGCAGGGACATGGGTCGGGTCGGGTGAAGGAGGGTCCGTGTAGGGACAGATCCGGAATCTGGGGCGTTCGCGTTGAAGAATGAAGAGTTTCCTTCTGATTAGCAAGCGGTAAACGGCGTCGTTTTTAGGTGAAGCTATTTTCCCGGTTTTGGGGTATCAGTCTATCCATACGAGTGACGCGGTAACTGGTAGTAGCTGTTTTAAGTGTATACACATGTAGTGTACTACTAGGTCACAGCAAGGAGCAAATATAGAAAATGCTACTTTTCTTTTTCCTTTTTCGATAACAGAATTACCAGCCGTGTAAATATTTTTTTTTTTTAGATTCTTACGTTTACAGTTTATTTGAAGTTAATTATGCAATGTACTTTTAGTTCTTTACCAAGGATGTGTTGCAAACGGTCAAAATAGTGTTGATAACTCTTCATTTATATTCTTCTTTTCTTTTCTGATTTATTTAACTTACCATTTTTTTTATAAAAAAAAATTAAACCATCCCAGCAGTTAATCATACCATTAGTATTTGATAACCTTGGATGACTTCATCTTGACCAGCTCCTATAAGATTCCGTATTGTTAAAATTGACAAGATAAGATAAAAACAAGCATAACGCTTGGATGTGCCGAAAAAAAATAGGAAAAGGGATTAGATATTAGAGTTATTTTGTTTTGTAATGTTCGGTCTGAATGTTATTGGTACTCACAAAGCTCGAGTGAAACGTGTCGTATCGGGCAGGGTAGAAGCAGAGGAAAATAATGGGACAGAAATCACGGTCGTAACTCGTATTGGATTCCCTGTAGTTGTCCCGATGCAGATATTTCATCACTTGACTTGCAGTTACAGACTTGCAGAGTAGTTAGTTGGGCAACACGACAAAGTCTTTGATACTGCATTGTCTGTAGACGTGTATTGGAAAACTTTATATCATCATATCGCAGTTTGACAAAACCTTATTGTATTCAGGATAATTTATCTAAAACCACCAAAGATCATCAGAGTAATATAGAGGCTACATTTGAAAACACACAGCAGTGTAGATCTTAAATTAAAAGGTCTCAATTCTTGACCTTTCTAAACTACCACTTTGCAAAATCACAAACTCAATCAACGTTTTAAGGGTCATATTCCCGACAAAATTTCACATGAAATCATAGTCATCAGCACCATCATATGCATCAAGAACCAAATCATCATCTGGCTTGTCCATTTGAAGCTGTTTCTTTTTCCCACCTGCACAAACAAGTTCAGTCTCCATATCATTTTATGTCTTAGTTTCAGAAAAGATGCAACATTACCTGTCTTCTTTTTCCCAGCATTGGCCTCCTTCTCTGCTTTCAGCTTTTCATTTGCAATTGCTGTTATGGATGAGGCGACTTCTTTTGCATCAGCAGCTTTTAGACTAGTCATTGAGAGCCTCATTACAGCTTTCAGTAGTGCTAAATAATGGAAGCTTTTCTGCATTAACAACATCTCTAAGTACACTTATCTTCCTTTCTATACTAAAATATGAAATAAACAGGATAGTCTAACCTCATATGGTCTAAGCTTATGGGAAACGAGCTCAGCATACTCCATAAAGTCACTTTCAGACTTTGGGATGAAGTTGTCAAGAGTATTCTCATTATTTTTCTTACCAAACAGTTCAGTGGTGGATTTATAGTCAGCTTCTTCCACCAGCCTGTTACAGAAGATTGGGAACATTATGCAAGCATAAGAAAATAGAAGCCATGCAAACATAACAAGCTCACTAAACTTAAATGAAAATGCAGAAAGTTAAGGAGACAAGAATAACTCTTTCAGGCTAAGCACACTCAAACCGGAAGGAACCAGAACAGAACAATGTTTTGTTCACCGTAACATATCTATGTTTTGGGCAATAGGCTTTATTTTTTAAACTTATTAAGGTTGCACATTGCAGCACTACTATTTGAAGTTGTAGATTCATGTTTGTTACATCATCTCAATTTTAATGCATAAAAACCAAGGTGAAGCGTTTTAGAGATCAGGAAAGCCAACAGACTAAGCAGAGTCGGACCAGAGTTGCAAACTTGCAACATATACACATGCCAAGAAGCACATTCCAACATAAGAGGAGATGGACCCGACATGGGCGTTAATTTGGGCCTTGGACTAAACGAATTGGAGTTAGTGGAAGATGCATTGATCATGTCAAATTGCTTTTATTGTTAGGTTCCCTACAGAACTCAAAGGTGAAACTGTAAGAGACAGGAACTGGTTTGTGTTTTTAGTCAAAGGCTGGCGGAAACAAGATTGGGAGACGATGAAAGGGACCGTTCCCTCATTTATCTACTACTTTGTAAACAAGTGCAACTTGGATCTTCCATTTCTTTGTCCAGACTTCTAACTTTATTATGTGGTCTGATTTGTCCGATTTGTCTTAATGAGAACAGAAATTGCAGAGACTGAAAGATATAGAAGGATGGTGGACCAGTAAGTCATGCCTGATGAAGAGCTCATGGTGTTTCAATATATTTTGAGCAAACTGTTAAAGAGGAGAATTATAAAAGGAGTACAGAAGGGCTCCAAAATTCCGCAACAGATGTCCAAACAAAGACAAAGATGACAGGAAGTCAAGGGGTGAAAGGGTTACACTAGAACATTTCAGGTCAGGGGATTGTAGATCTCTAGGCCAGGAGGTTTAGTGTCTGATGCCAAGTGTCATATACTCATATCAATGATAACATCAAGCCCATAATAACGACTACGTTTTCATTTTAGGACAAAATGAAGGTGAGCAACACACAAAGGTAAATTTGAGAGGGAATCCGTGAAGGAAGAAAATTTGGGAGCAAAATTAATCAAAGAAACAATGGATTCTAGCAATCAACAAAATGTTATTTACCTTTGTTGCCTAAGCTTTTCTGCAACAGGATCTAATGGTACTTCTTCAACTACTTCTGCAGCTTTCCCCTTCTTTTCTGTAAGTTTCTTGGTGGTCTTTTGAGGAGCTGGTGCAACAGCAGGTTCCTGGTACAGTAAAAATAAATATCAAAAGAGAACAAAAAGAACAGAGACGTGAAGCTCGAAAAGGAGACATGATCACTGATCAAAATGATAAATTAATAAAAAAATCGTTACGGCATGTATTCAGCATGGTTAATCATTGACATTCCACAACAAGTACCATATGCATTGCTTGTAACACCAGTGTACTGTGACAGAAGTATATCATAAATCATAAAGAAATAACTTAAAAGAAAAATATAGAGCTTACTGGAGCAGGTTCGTCTTCATCCTCCCATGAATCCTTTATTTCATCTTCATCAAGATCCTCATCATCCCATTTACTTATAGGCTGAATCTTTTTGACTAGTGCTGGTACTTGCTCATCTTCTGAGAAATAACAGAAAGATTAGTGAGATAGTTGGATAACATTTGATCAACTAAGCAATCACACCCCAATCAATAGTAATCAGCAAACTTCCATGCAACACTGCTACCATGCAGTCGCACATGGAAGAGACACCAGCTTCTGAACAGACAATTCCTATTGAATTTAACTCACATAACTTCAGTAACGAATGAAACATTAAACATTACCCCAGTCCTCCATGTCTGCCCGCTGCTTATTTGAAAGAACTATCTGTATAGACAAATGGACAAATGAAGCAACCTTCACACCTGGTAACAAAAGTTAACCACAGATTTAGACATCACATTACAGTCAAAGATTTCAACTTGTAAAGCTTGATAATAACTATTAATTATGTATCAAGATACCAATGGGTATGAGTTTGATATGTGATTTCTATCATTTGGTACGAACTTAACAAGGTATCACGAAGATATACTATACCCTCTCCATATTGGTATATTAAAGCCTATGAAAACCAATAAATCAGAAGGTATCAAACTGATACCGAATTGTCATATAAGAAACACTAGGTATGGGTATTGATATCAGAATATGGACATCAAACGGGCCAAATA
Organism: Fagopyrum tataricum; assembly: GCA_002319775.1. NCBI lineage: Eukaryota > Viridiplantae > Streptophyta > Magnoliopsida > Caryophyllales > Polygonaceae > Fagopyrum > Fagopyrum tataricum. Next base: position 13,555 of record NCTC01003634.1, on the reverse strand, counting down.
CACAGGGTTAGATGACTAGATCATAAGATCTAATCCGACCAATAGATGGATCAGCAGGCAATGTAGGTATTCGCATGCAATTGATCATTAAAAACATAGGAATTAAAAAACAAACAATCAATATAGGAGAACTGAGCCGTCCTTCCACAATCAACAAGAAAGTCAATCACACAAAACATAGCTGAAAAACAGAAGAAACTCGACATATTGCAGGTGGACTGTTACGAATCATCAGATCATATCGAAAAGAGAACGGATTTTCCTTCTACAACATGAATCCTTAAGCACAAAATCATATCCTATAATTTTCATATCTTAATATTACATTATTCCAAAACCGATAAATCCTGAAGCAAATCACAAGCAAAAGCTCTTAGGGCATCAAAATGAGAAGACGGCAAAGGGAGAAGAGACAAAAGGAGCGGAGAGATAATGAAATACCAGCACCGGGAAACGATGCAGTGTCGATGCAAATAAATCTAGCAGGTGAGGAAACTGATTAGTAGACGCCAAATCGAGAACGAGTGCGGCGAAGGATGGCGGAATTGGTGCTACTACTGAATTGCTGAACTGCACGCGAACCCGACAGGATACACGGTAGAGAGAAGAGGTATTCTGGTGACGAACCGATGAAATTAAAGGTTTCGCGATGTGTTGGGCGGCGATAGGGTTGGATGAGTCGAGTTGGGGTTTTATCAACGAGAGAGGAGCGTATCCGACCTTTCTATTACAACTCTTTTAATAATATATATATATATATATATATATATATATATACTTGTATAGTTTAATAGAACTTTCAACCAAAAGGTAGTTTAATAGAACTTGTTTAATCTTTTTAAAAAAGGAATTGAGATCACAACAATACAAGTAAATATAATCCAAGTAAAATGGAAATTGTTAGAAGTACCGGCGAAAATCACTATTTATCACCGTAAATCGCATTTTACGTGTGTAGTTGAATGATTTTCAACTACGCATATGGGCTGTGTAGTTTGAGTCTAAGAAGAAGAAAATTTTAAAAATGAACTACGCACTTGAAGTTCGTAGTAGGAGTAAATAAAATAAAATAAAATATTACTACGCACTCCAAGTGCGTAGTTGTGTGTGTGTGTGCGTGTGTGTGCGTGTGTGTGCGTGTGTGTGTGTGAAAGAGCCTTAGTCCTTTAGGAGCAGTTTTGACCTTAGCCGCCCCAGCAGGTTCCCGCTCCCGCGGCCCAGGGAACCGCCCCCGCGGTTTCTTGCGACTGCAACCGGTTTTATTGACCGGTTGACCGTACTTTACCCTCGCTTCCTTACTTCTTTCTTTCCTTGTTGAGCAAGGGTTTCTTCTTCACTCCTTTCCCAGCCATCATACGTCCTTCTTGCTTCTCCTTCTCCCTCTTTGATCTTGTGTGTGAGTGTTCTTGAGTTTGGAAGTGTTTTGTTTGTGAGGATGATGATGTTAATGATGTTGGATGTTGTGATGAGCTTGAGAGCTAGCTGTGTTGGGTGTTGATCCTCTGTGCAGCCTAGGACCACAAGTGTGGTAAGTTCTTTGCTTCTTCTCCTTCTCTTCTTCTTTGATTCCATCTCCCTTAGCTTAGGATTAGATGATTTGGATATAGATTGATGTTAGTATGTGTATGTATATGCATGTGTGTGATGTTGGAATGGTAGAGACGTGATTTGATCACGTGAAGAGTGAAAGAGGACTCGCGGGGCTACGTTCTGCACCGTCGCCGCCCCCGCGCCTGGAAGCCGCCGCCCCTGCGGAGGCCGTGCCACAACGCCTGCGCCGTGCCTGCGTCGTGCCTGCGTTTCCTGCGGCCATTGTCACCGCGCCTGCGGCTGAGCCTTGTCGCGCCTGCGGATTGCCTGTTCCGCCCCTCGTCTTTCCGTCACGCAGGTGCGTCTTGTCCCGGGTCTACCTAGAGTTGGGTAGATCCTTTCCTTTCCTTTCCTAGTATGAGCGGGTTAGTAGCATGCTAGGTATGTGTATGAGGATAGAATGATGAGGATGTAATATATCTGTATGCCGGTTATGGATTTGAGGTTTATGAGTTAGGATACGATCCTTATGAATCCCTTGGGTCTAGGTGTGACCCTGTGATGGATATGAGTTTGATATATGTTGTTATGCCTTGTTACTAGGCAGTGTTGTCCTCCAGATTGGAGTGGACCCGACTGAGAGTTGATCGTAGTGAGACTACTTCGAGGTTGATGTAAGTCCATAGGACTTACTTAGTTACCATCCTTATATTAGATGTGTGCATGAGTGGTGTGTGTTATCTGCTTTATAGCATGCGATGTTGTTATTACCTACCTATGGTTTAGTGTCTGCCCACTGTAGGGCTGTGACAGCTTTACCCTACCATCCCGCGAGGAGACAGGGAGGTTCTCTGCGGAGAGTCCAGATCTGGTACACGGGACGGGCACTGTCTCCACTCCCTTATGGTACACGGGGAAGTGATCCCAGATGACCACTCCAGTTGGCCAGTACCACCGAGAGGCGAGGGTTATATTCCTCGTGTCACATATATTCATATATATATATATATATATATATATATATATATATATATATATATATATATATATATATAATATATATATATATATATATATATATATATATATATATATATACGATTGAGTGATTGACGTTATAAAGATAATTAACCGGGTAAATGTGTGATAGCATGATGAGGTGTTTAATATTCCTGAGGTGTGTTTGTGCTCTTGCATTTTGGTGTTTTGTATTTAATCTATATGTGCTTTGTTGTAAGATTCAGTGAACTTGTTGTCAGGCTAGGGTCAGGATCCACTGTGAGATCCTAGCCCAGTAGCACTCCGAGTCCTACGGATTCAGGGTGTTACAATATAGGGTTAGGTTCGGGTGAAAACTTTTTCCAGTGTAGGGAGTAGGAACCTCTAAGAGGCGTTTGATTAATAAATAAACGACCAAGATATTAGCACACTGTAAAGTTTCGTATGCGTGAAACACCGGATAAAAATCTTAAAATCCTCTTTCACTATATAGAATATTAAATATGGAAAGAGAATTATATTATTTGAATGTTATTTAGGATATTGACCGTAATTTATGTATTCGGATGCATATTTTGCTCGAATTGGTGAAAACAATAACGTTGTTGGTTATTTAAAAAAATCGTCAGACGTAAGTATAACTATAAATTATGGTCGAAATACATACATTTTGGGCGAAATGGTGATAATCCGATTGAAATCATCATATAATGATCGAGATGGTCAATATAATAGTTTTATATACTTACTTTCTAGGCGAAATGGCCATAATTCGATCGAAATCATCCTACATTGATCGATATGGTCAATAAAGTGATTAATTACGACCTAAAATTACTGTATTCTCTATTTCGATTGAAATATACAAATTTCGATAGAATTCTTTTTATTCCGAAAGAAATGTATATTTAACTATGATCTAACTATTACAACATTCATATATATTTCGCTCAAAATGAACGTATTTAGACCGATCTATTATTCTGTACAATAAAGTGATTAATTTCGACCTGAAATTATTGTATTTTGACCTATTTAGTATAACTAAACAAACAAAAAATTTCAACCGTAATAGTAATTTCGACCTAAAATTACTGTTCGATTCAATTGGGTTGATTCATTGTGTATCGTCATTCTTGAAAAACCTACGTTAATTTCCTTTAATGTACAATCCTAATAGTTTTTTTGTCGACATAATTAAATTGATACAAATGATAAATATGGTATGTATATAATTGTTATGATCTTTTATAAAATTATCCCATTTTTAATGTGTTATCTGAGTCATTCACTTATTTAGATCGTGTAATATATATATATATATATATATATATATATATATATATATGTGTGTGTGTGTGTGTGTGTGTGTGTGTGTGTGTGTGTGTGTGTGTGTGTGTGTGTGTGTGTGTGTGAATTGGTTCGGGTTAGAACCAATTTTACAGAGAGAAATGAGAATATCTAAGAGTCGCTGGATTATAATAATCATACTCAGAATATACTATACCTTTTTATGTTCATGAATTGTATGTACAATTATGAACAAATAAAAAAGGGAACTCGTATATAAAATTAAAAAAATCTTATACAAATTATATAGAATGAAATTTTATATAAAAATAATACTAGTTAAGATGAACATTATGTTCATGAACCTTATATTTATTTGAAATATAGAAGGAAACTCGTATATATGTTGTTTATCCCCTAATAAATACTTACCATAATACTTCTCTCCGGAACCTAGTCATATATGTGTGTGTATAATTTGAGGTTTTAAAAAAAGGTTCAAACCGCATTCGCGGTTCAGTTGATGAACCGAACCACAAACCGCAAAATCATATTTATTGGACCGCTAATCGAACCGTTTATTGTGGTTCGGTTTGGCTTGTTAATACAAAATTTAATTTAAGTTAAATTAAATTAATCCAAACAAATTACTCAACTTCAAAGTTGTCAGCAAGCGCTGAAGTTGGAGGCTCAACTTCAACGAAATTGACATGTGTTGAAGTTGAGTTCCACCTGTTCTTTGCAACGCAAAGAACAAGTTCGGTTTAATTTTTTTTAATCGTTTTTGCTCAGATCCGGTTGTTTCAACAAGTTTCATCACAAATTTCACCCACATTTTAGTTATTCCTAACCATAACCTAATTTAACAAAATCCGTTAAAAACGATTGTATCGAGAAAAATACGCTTTCCAAATTTCAAATTCGAATAAAAAGAACCTTGAGTGCATCCAAAACGCATTATTGGAAGGGGCGTCATCTACCCTAATTTAGATCCATTTGTTTGCATTGAAATCTACTAGTGTAGTTCCCGTGCCAAGGCACGGGTATAATTTTAAATTTGATGAATAATTTTTTTAAAGAAAATGATGTATCATAAAGTCTTAATTAATTAACTCAAAGAGAAGTGTAAACTTTAAAAAATGTAACACTTATAATATATTTGTTGATTTAGTTATTATTTTTTAATTAATATAGGAACTATATATTTGCATGTTAAATATGAAATAATAAATTATCTAATAATCTTATAAATAAAAGTAAATAAATAATTTTCAAAAATAATGAATAAGAATATCTTAAAAACATGTTTTTTTTAGAATCTCAAAAATATGTTGAAAATTGTAATAAGTATATAAATGGAAACAATATATTAATGTTTATTTTAGTTTATCAAAACTCAAAAATCTAAGAAAATGACATGTGGCAAGAAAATCTTTGAGGAAACACCACATAAAAGTAAATGCTTTGGCTTTAATAGTAGTATATAAATTGTTTTTTTGGTTGAATCGTTTGAGGTTTTAGTTTCGATAAACATAGCAATATAGGAAAAGGAAGAAGATTTCGACGGCGGCCGTTCGCGTTTCATATCATGTTTCAACTTAAACACATTTGACATTCGTTGAATTTAAAATGTTTCTAAAATTTTTCGACGTAGCCGACCTGCGTTGAGTTATGAAGCTTGTAAAGTTGGATCCATGTCAAATAAAACCCAACCAAAATTACATCGTATTTTCTTAATCACACAAATCAGTTGATATTTTATGATGATAAAAACTTTAGTAAAAATTACAATATCCACGATTAAAGTGACACATTCATAAACCATTAAAATTCACAAAAGGGATTCTTGTCAAAGTCACGATGGAAATATCTAAAATGAATTACACAAACACTAACAAAATTAGCAAGTTAACTAGCATTTTTTTAATGAAAAAAAATATGGTTTTCAGTTGGAATAACAAAAACATAAGGGTAAACTTACACAAAATATTTAAACTTAGGATTTTGTACAAAAGTTATAATATACTAGTTTAATAACCAGCAAATTGTTTTTAAGTTTTAACAATAAAATAATTAATATTACCATTATTTACCATTTATTAAATATTTTTCAAACTTTAATGATAAATACAATATCACTATAATTTTGTTTTTAAAACTTTTTGATCCCATGTAGATGCATTAAGTTCTACTCCAAAGAAGCTTACCCCAAAACACACAAATGCCCTTAACCCCTCTCAATAATTCATAAAGTTTCGTGAGTTCACTATCACATTTTAATTCTACATATTGGACTTTGACTTCCATCTTCAATGAAAAAAGGAAGTTCCACGGCAAAAAGTACTTTGCTATCTCATTCTAGTTGCCAGAGTATGGGTTCATTTGAACAGGTTTTTCTTAATTAAAAAAAAGTTGGTAGTTGAAAAAACGAAATTTATTGAAATTGATAGTGGTTTACGTTTAGAATTTTTTAAAAATAAAAATAAATAAAATAATTATAAGATTAGGTACGGATGAAAAATATTGACGAGAATAGGAAGACAAACAGATTCGGAGGAGACCCGTAGTTTAAAATAACAAAAAAATGTTGTAAAAGGAAAGAAATTTGAGACATTAGACATCCGTGGTAGCTCGAGGGCTCGACTAGAGCGGTAGACGACTCAGTCGTCACGAAGGAGAAGTCATGGACACCGGTTGGCGAACAACATCATCCTGGAGTGCGCACTAGCAAAAGCGGAACTTTGACGGCTCTAAGAGCAACATGAGCATCGGCCACCTTGATGACTTCCCTAACGATGTGATTGATACGGATTTTCTCGAAAGAATGGAGATGGATATCTTCAATTAGAATCTCGGTTTCCCAGGGTGGTTTCCAAACACCTAAGACGCGATTCATAACGTGGAGGTTATCTCCTTCAATTTCAATTTTCCAACTTTCAAGTTCTTTGTCTAGCGTTAACCTTTTGAGCAAAGTCATAGCCTTTGTATCAAAAATTGGTAATTTTGGGAGTTTTTCAAAATCTATAGTAAGCCTTTTTTGTGGATTAAAACTACGGTTTTAGAGTTTAAAAAAAAATTGTATGAAATAGCAGTTTATAAATAAATAAAAAGAAAATAAGTAAATCATAGTTTCAAACATCGAGTTATGAAAAAAAATCTGGAAAAAAAAATTGTGGAATTAAATCACAAACACTTCATGAAAGAAGGTATTTTTGTAAAATTAAATAACAATCACTTCATGAAAGAAGGTATTTTTAAACAATGGATTTTCTCAAACCTGATATTCTTCCTTTTCTCGGAAATAACTTTTTAATGTGCTTAATCTTGAAACTATTTCATTTATTTTTATTATTTTGAAAAAAATGATATAAAATTACATAAAAGGACTTTTAATTTAACTATATATTTTATAAGGATATATTTTTAAAAAATTATAGGGCTTATTATAATATATTATTCAATAATTTTACCTATCATATCACAATATCCAAAAACTTATATATATATATATATATATATATATGATAAAGGAAAGCGATTCAAAACACTAGACGACACGCCGTTTAGTGAGTCGAAAGGCCGAAAAAGATCGGCAGTTGGACTAACCGTCATGAAGAACAACCTCAAAAGAAAAAGCAACACGTACCCGACAACAAAGAAATCTTCGAGGGAAAGTAGGATGATCCAGCCCAACGGAAAGCGGTGAGCACAAAGTTCGTCTTCGAATAGAGTACATGGGTTGAAAGCCTGGGGAACAATTTGGACACCTCATATTTGAGCTTGCAATAGAGCCTTCACTAGTCGATCACAAATTCACAACCTCTCCTAGACAAACACCTCAAGATGTCACCTAAAACAACATCAAACTAAGAAAACGACATTGCTAAACACGGGATCTTGACATATAAAAGTGTGAAACTTTGATATTTAAAAGAACATAGGATTATAAGGATGAAGTTGTTCATAAAAGATGTTTTAAAAATGTTGTTATTAGAATTGTTTTTTTTTATTTTATAGATTTTCAAAAAAAATCCCATAAATGGTGTTTTATTTATTATTTTTTATTTCTGATTTGAGAAAAGAAAACACTCAATATTGTCATTAGTTGTAGTTGATAATCATTAAAAAATTTAAAAATTGAGCTTTTGGCCCAATTGAGAGCTTTCAGGATAGTAAAACGACAGATAGAGGCCGGGTAACCTTAGCCACCACAAGTCGTCCCATTTTGAAGTGCAAGAACATGGTTAACAGGGAATGACCACATGTAACACCCCAAATTCGTAGGACTCGAGGTGCTACTAGGCTAGGATCTCACAATGGATCCTGACCCTAGCTTGACAACAAGTTCACTGAATCTTACAACAAGACACATATAGATTAAATACAAAACATCAAACTGATATATAAGTATCAGAAAGTAATACAGAAGAACCGCTGAGTACAAAAGAAATATAATTGTACAACCAAATATCCCATATCCCACGATACAACCCCGTGTACGGAGCCCTCAGCGGATCACCCCTCTAGATCACTCTGCAACTCTCCTAACCTGCAAAGGATCTACAACACGGTATAAAACCGTTAGCTAACCATACACATATATATAGAGATGCAAGAGCACAAACACACATCAGGAATCATAACACATCATCATGTTTTCACACATTTACCCGGTTTATTATCTTTATAAAGTCCAATCACTCAATCGTATATATATATAACTGAATATGAATATCTGTGACACGAGGAATATAATCTTCGCCTTTGAGTACAATAGCTAGCTGGAGTGGTATAAGTGCACCTTCCCGTATACCATAAGGAGTGGTCAGTGCCCTTCCCGTATACCAGATCTAACCAGACTATAGAGAACTTCCCAGACTCCACTACGGGATGAAAGGCAAGTTGTCACAACCATTACAATGGGCGGCCAATCTATCATAGGTCGGTAATAAACCATATCGCATGCTATAAAGCATATAACAAACACCACTCATGCATACATCCAATACAGGGATGGTAGCTAAGTAAGTCTTATGGACTTACCTCAAACTCAGAAGTAGTATCAACTACGATCAACTCTCAACCTGGTCCACTCCAATCTGGAGGACAACACTGCCTAGTAACAAGGCATAACAATATGTCAAACTCATATCCATCACAGGGGTCACACCTAGACCCAAGGGATCCATAAGGATCGTATCCTAACTCATAAACCTCAAAGCCATAACTGGCATAAACGATAACGTACTCATCATCATTCTAACTTCATACACGTACCTAGCATGCTACTAAACCGCTCATACTAGGAAACGAAAGGATCATACTACTCTAGGTAGATCCTGTACAAGACGCAACCTGCGGAATGGAAAGACGCAGGGGCGGAACAAAACAATCCGCAGGCGCGGCAAAGTTCGGCCGCATGCGCGGTGACAATGGCCGTAGGCAATGCAGGCACGGCGCAGGCGCTGTGACACAGCTCCCGCAGGGGCGGCGATAGTGCAGAATGTGATCCCGCGATTCCTCTTCGGCTCTTCACGTGATCAAATCACGTCTTCTCCATTCCAAAGCCACATACATACATATACATACACATTCCAACATCAATTTACCTTCCATACATCTAATCCTAAGCTAAGGAAGATGGAATCAAAGAAAGAAAGAAAGAAGAGAATAATGGAGCTTACCACTGCTGTGTCTAGGCAAGGAAATGATCGCAAACACTACCTTAGCTGGCCTTCAAGCTCAGCAACAACAACATACAACATCAACCTCAACAAACCTGTTGTGATCTTTCAACGAGTTACTTCAGAAATAGAGAAGAAGAGAAGAACACAAAATGTTTTGTCTTCTTCTCTCTATTTCTGAAGTACCTCGTTGAAAGATCACAACAATTGGTATCAAGAGCAAGGTTGTCGATGAGTTCCGTTGCAAAATTTGAGGTTCCGCGATTCAACGGAACTGGCAACTTCGGTCTTTGGCACCGACGAGTTAAGGATCTGCTAACGCAGTAGGGGATGTTGAAGACGAAGAAGACGAGCTTCTGCAGCGTGACCGCGGGGGTGGATCAACAGGAGCCGCAGGGGCGTCGCCAAGAGGCATCAGGATGCGCCAGGCGGCGCCAGGAGGCGCCAGGAACCGCAGGGGCAGCACCAGGAGCCGCAAGGGCGGCGCTAGGAGGAGCCAGGAACCGCAGGAACGGCACCAGGAGGCGCCAGGAACCGCAGGGGTGGCGCCAGGAACCGCAGGAGCGGCGCCAGGAGGCCGCGAGGGCGGTGACAGATCCACAGGGGCGCCAGCTTGACTCCGCGGCTGCGTTTTCTTCAACAATGCCTTGCAGGTTAGGGACGCCGCCGAGTGAGGTGGAGGAGTGGACAGCCAGGGTCTCCGTACATTATAGGACGGGGGAGTTTTTAGGGTCATGTATTTGTGTTGGATGAGTGAGAAAGTCCCCTGTCAAGAGAAACAAGGAGGATCTGGCGACAAGATACTGGAGTTGTATGTGTTTCCAATTTTTTGTATTAGATTATGTTGTCTAGGTGGAGATTGTTATAATAAGACAATAAATTTAGGTATACTGATACAATGGGTCAGGGGAAACATACTTTGGGCCCATGGATTAATGGGCCCAGGACGACAGGGGGTGCGGGAGGGCGGAGCCCCCGCGGAGGATTCTATCTATTTATAGAATCCTATCTATTTATAGGATTCTATTATTTATAGGACTCTATCTATTAATAGAGGATTCTATCTATTTATGGTTATAAATAGATAGGTGTAGGGTTGTATTCATTATCCACCAAAGTATATTGAAAACCCTAGCTGCAAGGTTTGTGCAGCAAAACCACAAAACGTCTGGTATTCTTATCTTATTCTCTATTTCTGAAGTAACTCGTTGAAAGATCACAACAAAACCACACAAAACCTCTTCCAAACTCTAAAGAAACCAAGAAAAAGATCAAGGAGCAAGAAGGGAGAAGCAAGAAGGACGTGAGTAGGGGCGGAGTCAGAAAAATTATTAGGGTGGGCGAATTTTATAAAATAAAAAAGTTAAAATTATAATATGTGCAAACACTTAATTAATTTATATATAATACATTAAACTAAAAAAATTAAATAAAAAAATAAAGATTTTTAACGCTAAAAACTCATCAATATATATATATATATATACACACGTATAATATTAACAATCTTAATTTAACTATACTACTTAAAGTTACTATTTTTAAAACAAAAACACGTAAAGTTATATTTTAAATAATTGGATCCCACTCCCACCTAAAATTATTGGTTAAAATTAAGTTGACAAATATTGCAAATGCAGAGTTGCAGGAGGGTGTCAGGTACCGTACAAAGAAAAAAAAGAGTACACGGCCCATATTTTCATTGAGAAAAATATATATAAATTGGGCTTTTTTTTGGGTAAGGGGTGGGCAGCGGCCCAGTCAGGCACACCCCTGGATCCGCCACTGGATGTGAGTATGACTGGGAAAGAGAATGAAGACTGAAGAAGAAACCCTTGCTCCCAAGGGAAGAAGAGAGGGTAAAGCACGAGTCAAAGAGTCAACAAAGCCGGCTGCAGCCGCAGAAAACCGCAGGGGCGGAAATTCCTGGCCGCAGGGGCGGATCACTACACTAGCCGCAGGGGCGGCTCCACTAACCCACAAGGGCGGCTAAGGCCAAAGTGGCTCCAAAACTAAGGTTCTTACACCACATGTACATAACTAGAATCGCTGGGCGACGATGATGACGGAATCGGGGTGGAGGAAACACAAGTTCGACGAGGGTAGTCTGAGATTGACCAGGATGTTCAAAGTTGACTTTGGTATACAAAACACATATCTCCTTCAACTTAAACGAATTCTTGAAGATTAAATGTTAGTTGGTTGCCAAGCCTTTCTTTTTCAATTATTCGACTGTTGATTCAAAGAGATGTTAGCAATTAAGGTCGAGGAGGCCCAAATCCGCAAGATTTGGGAAGTAACGAATTTCTTTTTTTGTTTTCGGCAACGAAGATGTTGTTAATTTGAGACCATTGTAGCAACCCTTGGAAACTTTGCAAGAAGAAGATAGAAGTCTTACTTCTTCTGTATTGCTTTTTATGTTTTTGGGTTTTTGAAAAATCTCACCATTTAATATACGGAAATGCTTCAAAGGAAGTTGGGGGTTGGAAGAAGAGGATGAAGGTGACATCGGGTGTGAGGCGGAATCGAGACTCGCCATCGCCATTTTTAACAAGGAATAAACTTGGATATAAATTAAGCTTTGCCGCCATTGACAATGCTTAAATTTGTCAATAATCGGCAAACATATTTGAATAAGTAGGAAGAGAGGCGTGAACTGAAGTGTGGCCGAAGAAGGTGATCAAAAACACTGTAGTGAGTTTGTTCGTCTTTTGTGAAAAAATCAAAGAAGAAGATGAGGACAGGGAAGAAGCGCGGGAAGGAAGTATTTTTAAGAGGTGGGTGGAGTACAACGGATTACCGTGTGTTATGGCTATGGCCTTGTTAGAGTGAGGGTCTACCAACAGCGAAGGAGGAAGATGACATCAGCTTCTGCCGCAACAGAGAAGATAGTGGTGTTTACCCCAACGGAGGAAGATGACATCAGCTTCTGCCGCAACAGAGAAGATAGTGGTGTTTACCCCAACGACGGTGGCAAAAAAAAAGTTCTCCTCATGGCTTCAGCTTCGGCCGCAACTGAGAAGAAAGTGGGGTTTACCCAACGACAGTGGCAAAAAAAAAAAAGTTATCCTCTTGGCTTGTGGCAGCTAGGATTATAAAACCAAACAAAGATCTTTAAGCTTCAAGAGTAGAGAGCGTTCTCTCATTCAACCTCAACCCATAATCAACCTCAATGTTAAAAAATGGGAGATAAACATCTCCAAAAACTTATATTCCCAAACACCCAGGCTTGTATATTATCCTTTTTTCCGTAAGCTACAAACACTAGGCCTCCCAAAGAGACCCTATATTGCCGAAGTAATTTGTAACTTTCATAACATTGCTAAAATTGTTAGGACTAGCATATTAGTGAAGGGTACAAAACCATTGGGTTCATTTTGCAACTTGAATAACTAGAAGCTCATGAATTAAAAAAGTATCAGGAAAGCCGAGACTGAACTTTACTAGAAAGGAAAAACTATAAGAAGCAGGCATGTAAGCAAGTAGACAATGGTGGCAGTTTTGATCACAAGCTCAACACAGAAATTCCAACAAAATAGCAAAAAGAATTGGTTCTTAGACCCACAAAACTGTTAATGACTAACTTAAACCCTGAAGCCTTTGCTGTTCCTCTTTCCTCTAGCCTTCTCGAACTTCCTGCCCTTTGATCTCACATAAGGCTTCGTGTGGCTGTGGGGAACACCAGGCGCCTTTCCGAAATGCCTGACGGCCTCCCGAGCATTTTTGGGACCTCTAAGAAGGACCTGCATCATAAAATCAACACTAATTTTAACTATCCTGATGCCTTTGTCTGTCAAATTGCCTAACATAACTTAAAGCAAATCCAAATAAGAACATTTTTCAATTTAGACTCCAATAACAATATGGAATCCAAATTATCAATGTCAACCACAAAGCATCCCTCTAAAGCAAATCAACCTTAATTCATTAACCAAATTTATGCAAGTCTTTCTAGATCAAGTTCATATTTCCCAAAGAGCTCAAATAACAACAAACAAATCCTTGTAAGCTGAACATGAAATTTGGTCAGGAAAAAAAGGCAACTACAGCAA
>NCTC01003633.1:13304-65436 GCA_002319775.1 Fagopyrum tataricum | reverse complement strand
TTCACCACCACACTCCATTCCCTCGCTCTCCATCTCTTTCCTCCCTCTGTAACACCTTCTCGCAAGCTCACACCCTACTTCTCTTCTGTGGATCGAATCGCCACCGGACGGAGGCTCGCCACTGGACCAGCACCGCCGGAGAAGAGCCTTTCCCCATGCTTGTCGCCCTCGCCGCCGTCGGACGAAGCTAGCGACGCCCCCTGCATCCGTCTTCGTGACTGGGAAACGCCGCCATCAAAACCGCCGGGGAAGGAACCACCTTTCCCTGGCCTCACCCTTGCCAGAGGAACCCAGAAACACTGCCGGGAAGGACACCAGAAGCCGGCTCTGCATCTCTCGGTCGCCGGAGTTTGTCCTCGCCGGAGCTAAGGCCGGCCGCCACCCGTCTGCAGCCGCGCAAGAAGCCCACGGAGCCTTCCCCTCCCGCGCCTGCATCTTGCTGCCGCCGCCGCCGCGGGCTGGTTCAACAGCCTTTTGGCTTGATTACAGTCGGCCCTCCTCTTTTGGTATAATTATAATTCAGCCCTCTCAGTTTTGTGTTAATTGCAGAATGTACCCAGCATTTTGGGTTATTGCAGTTTTGACCCAGATTTCTGAATTTGTTGCATTTATACCCTCTGTTGGGTTTTTGTCGGAAATTGCCCCAAGGTTTTAATTACGGTTGATGACCCATAAGTTTGGAAAACGTATACTTGCCCCGGAAAATGTGTTAGCGGTTTTTAACCTCGGATTTTATAAACGAGTTTTATCTTAGGTTTTTATATACTATATTTTATGACCAATTTAGCGTATGAGCTAAATTGTGTAGTTTTGATGCTAGGTTCCGAAGCCCGATAAAGGCCCCGAATCCATATCGACATTCATAGATTGTTTTCCATCCTTCGACGTCCCGTGAGTACCCTCTCCCTCGAGTTAATAATCTTATCTCGATCTAGTTATGTTTAGTAGTATCATGATAGGTTGGAACTAGCATAACTTAGAAGAATTGTCAAGTAGTGGCTTTTGGGACCTTAGGAGAATGTGATGAGCATGTTTAGACCTCGTTGGCTTTTACGTCATTATTGACGGTGATTATGATAGACTCTAGGATGCGGTCCTAGAATGTTAGTCAGATGATCCTGCGTAGATCATTTGTGTAGAAGTCCTAGACTTCTTGAGTTGAGCGGGTTTTTATGGATACCTTGTTATGAGCAGCTTGTGTACTTCTTCCCAAGGGAAGCGAGAGCATTGTGTGAGTTAGCGTTTGGGACGAGGTAAGTCTCCGGACTTACTTAGCTCGTATTTTACGTATAGCATTGATGTGTGTTTGGTGGTGCGTGTTTATGTTTTTTTTATAACTATTAAATCGGTAAATAGGACCACCGACCTTATATATATATTTTGGCCCAAGTGTATGATAACGGGCGGTGACAATACTGCCTAGCCCATAGCGAGGTCTAGGGGATTCTCGGCGACTAGCCCGGCGGGTTAGATGGGCGGATGCATCCGTACCATTCTTTTCCGGTAAGTAGGGACCTAGGCCAGACCACGGTGGTCTCGTGTCACAAACCAAAGTTGAATTAGAACGGGATACGACTTAATGATGTAAAGATAATAAAACGGACTTGCGTGTTTTATGTTATGTGCTATGTATGTGTTTGTGTCTTCACCGCTTTTCTAATGCCTAGAATATTAGCTAATGGTTTTAAACCGTTTGTGTAGATGACTTGCAGGTTAAGAATGCCGCCGAGTGAGGCGGAGGAGTGGACAGCCGGGGTCTCCGTACATTATAGGACGGGGATGTTTTGGGTTACCTTTTCGTTTTGTGGTTTATGTTGTATGGTTTAAGTTTCGTATTGGAGTTGTGTGTTTTGAGGACTCGGCTGAGTTTCCAAGTTGTAGTTTCTTACTTTTCGGTTTCCGCATACATTAAAAACGTTTTGAATTTTCGCCTTTATTTGTGCCATGTTGAAAGGTCCGGTGAAATTGTTGTCAAGCTAAGGGTCGGGACCCATTGTGAGGTCTCGCCTAGTAGCACCCCGAGTCCCGCGGATTTGGGGTGTTACACTCATGAGGATGAGTATGGCTGAAAGTATAAAACCATCAATGCCTAAGACATAGAATGCAAGGGAATTTTTGGTGAAAGTTAAGGAGTATTCACAATCGAATTTGGCGGACAAGTCAATTGTAGGAAGCATTATGAGTGAGCTGACTACAAAAAAGTATGACTGGTCTCAGCCTATCCATGATCATGTGACTTACATGTCAAATTTGGCAGCAAATTCAAGGGCCTTGGGAATGGATGTTAATGAATCATTCTTGGTTCAGTTTATCATTAACTCTTTGTCGTATGAGTTTGGTCAGTTCCAGGTGAATTATAACACCATTAAGGACAAATGGAACTTTCAAGAATTAAAGGTCATGCTTGTACAAGAGGAAGGGAGATTAGGGAAGATAAAGGATCAAGTTGTCCATTTTACAAGTCATGATTGTGCTAGCAGTAGTAAAGGTAAACCGGGTAAAAAAGGACAAGAGGAACAAGAACCCTTTGAAGTTCAATGAGGGTCATGTTCAGAAGGAAGTGAAGTGTTTCTTTTGTAAGAATACGGGACACTTCAAGAAGGATTGTCATAAAAGGAAGGCATGGTTTGAGAAGAAAGGTAAAAATTATAGTTTTGTTTCTTTTGAATCAAATCTTATAGAAGTGCCTAGCAATACCTGGTGGATAGATTCTGGTGCTACTACTCATGTGTCTCATGTTAAACAGGGATTCAGTTTGATCCGGCCCATAAGAGGAGCTGAACAGTATTTGTTCATGGGAAACAGGATGAAGGCAAAAATAGAGAGCATTGGAACTTACAAATTGATATTGGACACTGGTTGTCATATAGATCTTGAAGGATGTCTTTATGTACCTGAATGCTCTAAAAATCTTGTTTCCATTAGTAGATTGGGCAATTTAGGTTTTATTATTAAGTTTGGACATGGTGAATTTTCATTGTACAAACCTAAAAACTTTTATGGTAGTGGTACATTGATTGATTCACTTTATAGGTTTAATCTTGATATTAATTTTTCTTAATCTTTACTTTATGTTGAATCCAATGTGGCATTAAACGTAGTACATCTAATGAAAATTCAGCTTTCTTGTGGCATCAAAGATTAGGTCACATATCTAACGAAAGGTTAATGAGGCTGGTGAAAAATGATATTCTACCTCTCTTGGGTTTTAGTGACTTAGATGTGTGTATAGAATGAATTAAAGGAAAGCAAACTAAACACACTACAAAGAAAGCCGCCACAAGAAGCACTTTACTTCTTGAGTTAATTCACACCGACATTTGTGGTCCTTTTGATGTTCCTTCTTGGAGCGGTGAAAAGTATTTCATTACTTTTATTGATGATTTCTCACGTTATGGCTATGTTTATCTATTGCATGAAAAGTCTCATTCTATAAATGCCTTAGAGGTATTTGTTACTGAGGTAGAAAGGCAATTAGATAGAAAAATAAAAGTTGTGAGATCCGATAGAGGTGGTGAATTTTATGAAAAATATAATGAAAGTGGACATTGTCCAGGTCTATTTGCAAAATTCCTTGAAAGTAGAGGCATTTGTGCACAATATACAATATCTGGTACACCTCAGCAAAATGGTGTAGTTGAGAGGCGGAACCGTACATTAATTAATATGGTTAGGAGCATGCTAAGTAATTGTTTTTTGCCCTTATCATTGTGGATTTATTGAACCGGGTTCCTAGTAAGGCAGTTCTGAAGACGCCTTATGAACTGTGGACGGGAAGGAAACCTAGTTTAAGACATCTCCGTATTTGGGGTTGTCCTACAGAAGTGAGAGCGTATAATCCACATGAAAAGAAGCTTGATCCAAGGACAGTTAGTGGATTCTTCATTGGCTATCCTGATAATTCAAAGGGGTATAAATTTTATTGCCCTAACCATAGTACGAGAATCATAGAAACTGGCAATGCTAGGTTCATCAAGAATGGTCAAACTAGTGGGAGTGGTAATCCACGAAAGGTTGACATTCAAGAAATTCGGGTTGAAGATCAATCACCCGGGGTTTCTTCTAAGGTTGTTGTACCAATTGTCGTATCACAGCTACATGACACATTGGAACAACAAGATGATGTCCAAAATCCATTAGTTGAAAATGAAGTAGATGGACCAGTCATAGTACAAGAAGAGATAAATGAACCACATGAATCTTTAAGGCGATCTATAAGAGAAAGAAGATCTGCCATTTTAGATGATATTGTGGTTTATACTCTTGAAAATGAATGTGACTTAAGCATTGATGAAGATCAAGTCTCATTTAAGAAAGCCATGCAAAGTGACAAATCTGAAAATTGGTTTATTGCCATGAAAGAAGAAATGCAATCTATGAGTGACAACCAAGTATGGGATCTAATTGAGTTGCCTAAGGGTTCCAAGACCATTGGGTCTAAGTGGGTCTTTAAGACCAAACGGGACTCTAAGGGCAACATTGAAAGATATAAAGCTAGATTGATTGCTAAAGGGTACACTCAGAAAGATGGCATTGACTATACAGAGACTTTCGCTCCAGTGTCAAAGAAAGACTCTTTGAGAATTGTTTTGGCTTTGGTGGCTCATTATGATCTTCAGCTTCACCAAATGGATGTAAAGACCGCCTTTCTAAATGGAGATTTAGAGGAGGAAGTATATATGGACCAACCTGAAGGGTTTTTGACCACAAGAAAAAAACAAATGGTGTATAAGTTGAGGAAATCAATATATGGACTGAAACAAGCTTCCCGACAATGGTATCTTAATTTTAATGATATCGTCACATCTTATGGTTTTGTAGAGATCACCGTTGATCGGTGTATCTACATAAAGTTCAGTGGGAGCAAGTTTGTTATATTAGTCATATATATTGATGATATTTTGCTTGCTGCAAATAACATAGGCATGTTACATGATATAAAGAAATATCTCTCTAAGAACTTTTGGCATCCTATGTGATTGGAATAGAAATATTCCGGGATAGATCACAAGGATTGTTAGGTTTGTTTCAAAAATGATATATTAATAAAGTCTTAGAAAATATAGAATGGATAAATGCTCTACAGGGATAGTTCCAATTCAGAAGGGAGATAAGTTTAGTAAACTACAAGGTCCTAGAAATGAATTGGAACAAAAGGAAATGAAAAATATTCCTTATGCATCAGTGGTTGGGAGTTTGAATTATCTTCAAACATGTACTCGACCTGACATTAGCTTCGTTGTAGGCATGTTGGGTAGATATCAAAGTAATCCCGGAATGTACCATTGGAAGGCTGCTAAAAAGGTTCTCAGGTACTTGCAAGGCACCAAAGAGCATATGCTTACATATAGGAGATCCGATCATCTAGAGGTCATTGGATATTCATATTCAGATTTTTCCGGATGTGTGGATAGTAGGAAATCTACGTTCAGATATGTGTTCTTATTAGTAGGAGGAGTTGTTTCCTGTAGGTGTGGGAAGCAGTCTATCATTATTACTTCTACTATGGAGGCTGAGTTTGTGGCATGCTTTGAGGCCACTAACCATGGATTGTGGATGCGGAATTTTATCTCGAGGTTTGGAATTGCTGACAGTATAGCTAGGCCGTTGAGAATTTATTGTGATAATTCTGCAGCCGTGTTCTTTTCGAAGAACGACAAGTACTCTAAGGGTGCTAAACACATGGAGTTGAAGTACTTGTCAGTTAAAGATGAAGTGAAGAAACATAGGGTGTTATTTGAGCATATTAGAACGGACATGATGGTTGCCGATCCGTTAACTAAGGGTTTACCACCTAAGGCGTTCAATGGCCATGTAGAACGTATAAGTGTCATAGATAAGACCTTGCAGTTATAATTACATTTTCGCTCATGAAATTATAACACTTTGAATTCACTTATTGATATGTTTCTACTTTGCAATACATGTCATCATCATAGTATTTGTATTAATTATTGTTTTCTGATGGCATGTTATTTTGAGACTTATAGTAAATCTCAAAATTAAAGTAATATTGAGTCTGGATTGATCTGTGATACGTGGAAGGAATCATGTCGCTAAATGACATGTGACCACCATGATCCACTTGGTTCATATTCAATTATGGATTATTGAGGGGTTTTTTTGGACTTATATAAATTTCCACATTTACTGATATTGAACCATTAAGTTGACACACATGTCAAGTGGGAGAATGTAAGAATATTTATACGATATATATTCTATGTGGAAAATGTGTCTAGGTTTAATTTATAAAGTTAAGTCCAAAGTATAGTTTATAATTTTAATATAAAGTCGAAACCGTAATGGATCGGTATCGGTTAAAGACGTTAAAATTACGGGATTAATTATAATCCCTCCTTCTTTGCCTATAATACATAACACCTTATTCTCATTAAAAGATGACACTTAATTGTGCAGTTACAAACGTTACAATTAAGTAGCAGTTATACAAACGGCACAATTAAGTAGGAGTTACAAACGGCATATTGAATTCAATATTCCCTTCATTTTGTAAGAAATCTTATACGATACGGCTTAAATCGTATAAGATCGTTATTTTATAGATTTTGAGGAAACTGATTTATTTTATAGATTGTATCAGGCGGAAAAGAGAAGAGAGTGCAATCTACGTTGAAAAAAGCCAGTAAAATATAGAGAAGAAAATAAAGGTGAAGAACGATATCCAATAAAATCGGATGTTTTTTTAAAAAAAAATTTTAGTTGGCATCCGATTACGTTAAAACATTCAGTACCCTTCAGTCTTCTTTGGAGTTCCCTCTAAAGTAGTTCTAGTATTTGTTTCCTTGCCAAGAATCTGCACATAAGTTTACCTCTAAGAATTAGGAAACAAAAGCTAACTAATAGTATATGTACAAAATTATCACTTATCAAGCAAATTGAATTATACCTCACTTGCTTGAGATGGTTTGCTTGTGAATGTCTTAAATTTAACAATATCTTTATCTCCCATTTTCTCCATGATCAAAGTTTTTCTCATTGTTATGCTCATTTTTCGTTCTGAACTTGAACTAGAAGGAAGACAAGCAACAAGATGTGTCACCAATCCATTCTGAATAACGAATCCGATCCTCCGAAAAACAACATTAGAAAACCCAGGAGAGATAATGTTGTCATACAAGACCGGTTGCATCCTCTTGAGAATTTCAACAACATCGGGCACAAGAAAACTAAAAGTGTCGAAAGCGAACGGAAGAGACACATGTTGCTTTTCAAATTAAGCCCTCTGACTTTTGGGCACCTAAGCAGATGCCGCATTAAGGGTCGTTTTACAAACCCCAAAAGGCCCACTACCCAAACTAACCAGCAGGGAAACCCCGTCAAATCAATGCAAGCATGTTTTCCACCTATTCATCCAAACATCAAGACATCTGCGGGCCTCAACGTGGACCTTCCCTCACGTGGGTCAGTCAAGAAGGTCATTGGCACCTAGCTCCTTCTTAAACCGAGATCCCCGCTCTCCTTAACACATCACACAAATATCACGGACCAAATTATGCCTATATTTGAACCTAAGGAGATCTTTACAATGAACATTATGCTCCCCAAAAGCATCCAAAACGCTTCCACAATTAGGCATAGGAAAAATCTCATCAACCGGGTATAAAGGAATCATAAGGTGATACTTAAGTACCGAGCGATACTCACCGGGGACATACATTGCCCTAGTCCATCAATGGGTATGACAAGAAGGAAATCTTGGTTATGTGATGATTGTAGACACTTGAAAACCGCTTTTTGTTTAAGGGTCAAATCAAAAGAAACTTCCATCTCCCGCACGGTCTTACCAAAAAGAGCACTCGTCAAAGCGCGTTGGGCTTTAGGGGGTTGGTGTTCTTGGTAGTAAAAACAGAAAGATCAAAATCAAGAATAGAAGCTTGAAGATTTCCCAAAGCTCCATAAAAATCAAAGCCCATATCCACTACTCCATTGTCCCACAAAATGTGGTCTTGAAGGACCCAAGACTGGGCCCTAGAGGCAACAAAGCAAAGGACGACACCTCCATGGAAGAGTATAAACCAAGCCCCCCAAATCGGATAGGCATCAAAACAAGCCGGCTCTGAGGATCTCTAAAAAAAAAGGCCCCTCGCAAACAACAATATCCTAGACTGATCTACGAAGCCTAACATCAAAATAAGTTGTTGCACTCTCCCAATGCTCCGGATGACAAGTCCTCATGCCAAAATACATCTTAGTAATACCAATACAAGAACAAAGCAGGAGAATCTCACTCTACGGGTCCCTAAAATGTGGAAGAAGATGCATCAACTCAACCATCTTAACAGCCCTCTTCATGACAAGCTCTCTAACAAACCCCATCTATACTCATTGCCCCACCCAACAACTTAACACCCAATGCCGGCCTTATAATGCCATGTGGGAATAGTCCATCTCTAAGTTTTGACCCATCACATGAAGGCTAAAAGAGAACGATTTTACGAACATTCAACTCGAGACCTAAACCTAGACCAAACTCTCGAATGATATCCAATGCTCTAGCCACCTCCTCAGACCAACCAATAATTGTATCATTACCAAGATACCAATAATAGAAGAGGCTTGCAACTGTCCATGATCCTATGTAAAAGCAGGTGCAAGACAAGAGAAAAGAGGAGTGGCCTCAAAGGGTCCCCTTGTTGCACACCAGTAGCCGACCAGATAAAGTTATCTTCAATGTACAATCGAGTGTCATGACCATACAAGAAATCAACCCATAAGGAGATAGACGGACATCTCTCTCTAACATCCCTAAGCAAAATAGTCATGTCAACTAGGTTGAAGGCATTGGAAAAATCTACTATCAGCATATCTAGAGAACCATCGACATAACACTCACTCAGAACTTTATTAAAACTATACAGAATAGCCTTTACACCACCTGAAATACCAACACCAAACTGGAGATTTTCTAGGTATTCTCCCATATCCTTACACACTTCCTTCATGGTAACTTTAGACATCAACCGTCTCCATATAGTACCCACTACAATGGGCCGAACCCCATTGTCAAGCTTCAACAACGGCGTAAGAGGAGCCGAAGCCACAAGTTCAGCCAAACTCAGTGGACACCTACCTCTCAACCACAAATTAACCGCTAAGGTAATCACTCTCAAAATACCAGTGGAAACCGAAGAACCCTCACCATACATAGTGTCTAAGATATGTTGTGCCCTCAAACCATCTCTACCGCAAGAAGTACCTTTGGGAAAGGACTTAATGCATATAAATACCGAATTGACATTAATAACGAGGGGTGGTTCATGAAAGGTAGTGCAAGACTTATAAGGGGGAGGCTTGTACGGGCGTTTAGCCTCTAAAACCTTCAAAGTCTCTTCACAATAAGGAGCAACTCTAGAAGAACACAAAACCTTAAAAAAGGCGTAAAATGCCCATTTGAAACCTTGTGGAGACATTGCTTGATATTAGGGTTCCTCTCTTAGATGTGAAACTTACAGACTTCATTGGTTACTAAACTAATTCTATATATTGCCCGATCCACCATCAACCATTACAAAAGGCCTATGCTCCGAAGTGTCTAACAAAGCCTGCACAAGATTCGAAACACCCTCAACCTCTCCCCATGTAGACAAGGCCTACAAAATCTGTTGATGTTGTATCGACTTTCTACTTCCCGATCTCCTGTCTCGCTTGATCATAGTCCTGAACATCTGCAAAGTGCACCGAAGAAGTAAAAACAACATGACTCAAGCAGCTACACACTTGGGCTTAACATCCACCTTCAGGAGAGTACCCAACAACGCTTGAGAAAAGCTAAGACGACAGCTACGAGTGATGTTTTTCACAATATTAATAGGAACACGCATAACCATCTCCAACAGATTTGCATCAAACACCAAACTCCAATCGCCAACCACAACATGATCTCCAGCAACCGGCCTAGAGATACCCACAATCGGCCTCAAGATACCCACAATGTATCTACCATCCTCACCAAAAGAAGAAACATAGCCATTCACCCATCAGGGTGACGACATTCACGACTTAAAGCATGAAGACCCATACATCGGTCACACGGCCACATCCTGAGAACAATCAACACCTCCACAAACGCCACGAAAACATCAAAATCGCACTTAAGGATGTCCCGAACTTCATTCTTGTGTTCAACCCTAAAGAGATGATATCTTTTGAGATGACTTATCAAAAGAGAGAAACCTCTACTTTTCTCCCTACCATAGGGCTGAGCAAAAATAGGTCGGTTCAAGAGAACCGAACCTAAACCGACATTTTTGGTTGGAACCGAACCGCAAACCGTAATAATAGGTTCGGTTGGCGGTTCAAAAATTTTGGGTTTTCGGTTTTCGGTTTTCGGTTCGGTTTAAGAACCGAACCGAAAACTGCGGTTCAAACCGAGTTAAAAGAAATGATACGCGCGGGACTACGAGTCTGATACTTTGATATCTCGATATTACTATTAGGGTTAGATTTTGGGTTTCATTTTTTCCCATTCCATTTCCACAAGAAAAGTGGCGGAAGAGAGCGGCTAACTACAAGGACGGCGGCAAGCGACGCAGCGAGGGCGCGAGGTGGATGACTGCAAGGACGAAGGCTAGCGAGGCGGTTTCCTAGTTCGGCCGATACAAAGACGGCCATGGTTGAGACGACCCGCGACTGATGCGACAACGAGGCTGCAAATCCAATCCGGCGTTGCTAGTTCAGTTCTAGGTCAGGGAGACGAAGAGGACAACGACCATGGTTTAGATGACGAGGATGACTAGATCTTAGATCTAGATCTGGGAGATGAAGGTCGAAGAGGACGACGGCCATGGCTGAGATGATGACCGATCTGAATATAGGAGGTGATATTAACAACGATTGGATCTGAGAGGTTTTCGAAAGACTCGCGAGTCGCGAGTGACGATTAGAACCTAGATCTCAACTATTCTTCAAATCTAGTTCTTCCTCATTTCTTTTTCATTTTCTCGAATCCAGATCTGTTAATGTGACGAATTCTGTATAATTTTGGATTTGCCATTGTTGAGATGTTGTTTCAAATCTGTTTTCTTGGTTTCAATTTGGATCTGCTTTTGGTTTCAATTTCGTATACAAAGTACAAGTACACAACCTACATTGTTCTTCAAATTTTTTCGGTTTGCTCGAACCGAGCCGAAAATTTTCGGTTCAAACCGCAACTGAACCGAATTTTTCGGTTTAGGTTTTCGGTTCATGTTTTTTTAATTTTCGATTTTCGGTTCGGTTCGGTTTGAGTCGGTTCGGGTCGGTTTTAAACCGATGCTCAGCCCTACCCTACCATCACCACACCCATGAAAAAATCTAAGCGGACAATGGAGGAAGTCATTGCCCTCCGTCGCCATATAGAACCTTAGCTCAACAAAGGAATATTTCTTTGGGACATATCAACAAACACTTGGCGGATATCCTTTCCTATATCCCAAAACTGAAATTCCCCTAATCCCATACTCAAACCTAGGTCCGACCCAATAACTGGTGCAATATTTATAGATTAGTGAAAAAAAAAAGTAGATTTGTATAGCTTGTAACGCCGGTCCGGCCGGTAGATTGATCTTGCTTTACTTATTTGGGCCTAAAAATACAAGTTCGATTCTTGGGGCCCTCACTTTTTTTAATTTATATTTTAACCAATGGCGTAATTATATAGAAATTTTTTTAATTTCATTTTTATTTACTTGTATTACCTTTAGTTTTTAATTCTCCTATGTTATTTTAATTTTTTAATCACTTAAATAAACCGTGTGATATCGTTTTAATTTTTATAAAGGCCTATAATACTTTCTAGTATGGGTCCTCTGAAATCAATGAGACGGTCTTGTTCAAACCAACGTAAATCCGTAAATCCTTGCATCTTCTCGCTAAAAAAATTCAGCAATTACAGTAGATGACAAGATACGGAAGACTATCACATCTACTATATAATACTAAAGTAGAAGAGATTTTAGCTATGTGGCATCACCGGAATATGCCACCTCATTTTTTTTCAAATGTCAACACCACATATGCCACCTAATTTTTTGTCACGTGTCTTTACCACGTTAAAACACCTCATATCTTATAAGGTTCATAAATAATTTAAATTACCTTATTATATGGATATGCCGCCTAATATTTTAGTCCTATTTTCTTAACTCAAAAATATTTAATGTTCATTACTTTTAAAATTTAAAATAAAAAAATAGCAATTACTATTTTCTAAGCCACCTTATTTTATGATGTAACACTTTCACGGCTATTACACCTCATTATATTAGTTTATACTTTGCTAATTTTTCATAATATAAAATCACATAATTCTCCCATTCAATCTCACATAAAATTTATTATGATAGCATATTTATCATCATTTTAGTTTCATCAAATATATACTTTTCATATATTTATTATTTTTATGAACTATCCTCAATACTTTTAATATTACATAATCAATATGTTATGGATTCGTATTTACATAACTTTTTTTGATTTACATATTAGGAAAAAACAAACATATTTTCAAATATGTATGTATTATATGTGTAAAACTGCTAAGTTTATTCAATCACTATATTTAATTCTAAAAATTATTTTTTATTAACATATAAAATACTATATTTAATTGTACAAAAGATTATATAATATCTTTTAGACTTACTAAGATTAATTAATCAATATATTCAATATACATTTCAAAACTAATTTATAATAAAAGAGTAAGCCTATTAAATATATAACTAAATCGATAGCGTGATAAATCAATATATAATTGATATTCTTATATTTTTAAAATATCAATATACCGAATGGTATTTTTATTTATACATTTTCCTATTTTATATTAAATTTTATTATAAAAATTAAATAAGGTGATTGGATGAATGTTTAAATGCATTCACCGTCAATTATGTATATAACAGTATTTCGTTAAATATAATTGTAACCAAATTTATATAAATTGCTAAACTAGAAGGTTTGAATTAGATAATCTTGATATTTGATAGACATACAAATAACACATATTTCCTAATTAGAATTATATATTATCCATATCGATAAGGTGATAAAATATACGCTAAATTATCCATATACATATACACGTTAATTATGTGTATAACAATGTTTCCTTATTTATAATTGTAACCAAATTTATATAAATTTCTAAACCAAAAAGTTTGACTTAAATAATCTTGATATTTCATAGACATACAAATAACACATATTTCCTAATTAGAATTATATATTATCCATTCACTATCGGTAAGGTAATAGAATATACATTAAATTATCCATATATATATTTTGGTATCTTCTTATTATATGATACGGAATATATTTTAGTCTTTATATTTAAAAACTCGATCTATATATATGGACGATTACATACTTACAAGAATTCAATTCAATTTCATTTTGCATCATTTTAGTTATATGAAAATACTTTAGTTTTTGGTCATCCTTTCAATCTCTTGCATAGTTGTGAATATTATTTTTCTTTATATTTTTCATGCTTGATTTTATTGTATCGATATTCTTTCAGCACCGACAACATTGTATGTATGTTGTGACCGGTGTTGAGTTTTATCACATGGGCATGTGATTATTGTAGTTGGAGGAATGATGGTTATTCCGTCGGAGAAGAATTCATTGATTTCGATTGGTAAGAATTTATTTTTGTAGAGTAGCCGAGGGAGAAAAGAATGCACTACTTGCTCCATTAGAAACCATCTATCTTTCAAAAGTGATTGATGTTGTTCTTATCCATTGACAAAATAAATATGCATATGTAAATTGAACCTTAAAGATCTCTATAACCGTTATAATAGACAAATAAATATTTAGTAGCAATTCAACTAAAAAAATTCAGTCTATATTGTGTTTTTGACCCATCGTGTGTAATGAAGTTGATTCATTATTTCAAATACATATTCCAAGTCTATAAAATATTCTTCGTTTAAAATTCAATACATTGGTTCATATTATAAACTTGGAATACGTACAAATCACTTGTCCTCTAATATATATTTCTTTTAAAATAATTTAAATTGTTTAGTGATCATATATATGTTATATATCCCACGTGATTGATATTATAATTCTTCCAAACATTATAAGTTTATACAGCGTTTAGTGATCATATTACAAACATTATATATGTAAAATTAATTGGTTCATATTACAAACATTGTTTAGTGATCATATAAGTTCTAACAAGCTATAAGCATATAACGATCATATATAAGTTACCCTTTAGTCATTACAAGTTTATACATCGTCCTTATAATTTATACGACTAACTTTATAACATGTTTTAAAAAAATGGTTAAATGGACAAATTAAAAAAAGTTGTCAACGCAAGTCTCATATATTTTTTTTCATGTATCATATGAAAATCTTAATGTGTGACAATAATACCGAAAAGATGTAATATGTGAGAGCCCTTTTCTTTCGGACCGGGATTGGTCTTTGACCGAGCTCGACTCTGGCCAAGATTGGCCCAGCCACTCCCGCGGCCATCTCCGCCGCACCTGCGGGTCGCCGCTCCCGCGGCCACCTCCGCCGCCCCCGCGGGTTCTTGCGGTTGCATCCGTTTTCATTGACCCCTTTGACCGTGCTTTACTCTTCCGTTTGCCTTCCTCTTTAAGTCATACCTTGGCTGTTTGAGCAAGGGTTTCTCACCCATTTCCAACTTCTCACGATCTCTTGCTTTCCTTCTCTCCTCCTTGATCTTGCTTGTGTTCTTGGATGTGTGGAAGAGTTTTGTGTGGCTTTTTGGGTTGTATGCTTGTGATGTATGTTGCTGAGCTTGAAGCCAGCTGTGAGGCTTTGGTTCTGTCCTTTCCTTGCTAAGCCATAGCTGTGGTAAGCCTCTTACCTTGCTCTCTTCTTCCTTTTCCTTGAATCTTTCTTCCTTAGCTTAGGATTAGATGAATGGAGTATAGATTAATGTTGGTATGTGTATGTATATGTATATGCTTGGTTTTGGCTGAGTGAAGACGGGAATTGATCACGTGAAGGGTGAAAGAGGATTCGCGGGATCTTGTTCTGCACTGTCGCCGCCCCCGCGGTCGAGAGTCACCGCCCCTGTGGCTACCGTGTCGCCGCGCCCGCGCCGTGCCTGCGCTTGCCAGCGACCTTGTCACCGCCCCCGCGGCTACGTCCCGCCGCGCCTGCGGCCGCTTACCTTCCGCCCCTGCGTCTTCCGTTCACGCAGGTGCGTCTTGTCCCGGGACTACCTATAGTTAGGTAGTTCCTTTCCTTTCTAGTATGAGGGAACTAGTATCATGCTAGGTATCGGTTTATGATGAGTATGAGATAGATATGACGGTTATGGCCTTGAGGTTACGAGTTGGATTTGATCCCTTATGGATCCCTTGGGTCTAGGTGTGACCCTTTGTGTGTGATAGGATTGTGATATATATATGTGTACCTTGTATAGGCTGTGTTGTCCTCCAGTTGGAGTGGACGTTTCTGGGAATCGTTCGTAGCGAGATACTTCTGAAATTGAGGTAAGTCCATAGGACTTACTTAGCTGTCATCCCTATATTGGATGTTGCATGAGTGGTGATTGTTTTATGCTTGATAGCATGCGATACTATTATTACCGACCTATGGTATTATGTTGGCCCATTGTAGGGTCGTGACAGTTGTCCCTTTCATCCCTTCTGGGAGTCTGGGCGGTTCTCTGTGGTTGAGTCAGACCTGGTAAACGGCGGGCCACTCCCCATTCCCTTAGGGTACACGGGTGGGTGTGACCCAGGGCCACTCCAGCTGCCATGAGCACCCGGAGGCGATGGTTATATTCCTCGTGTCACATATGGTATATTTGGATATTTATATGATGGGTGATTGGACTTATATACAGATAATAAACCGGGTAAATGCGTGATATCATGTTGTGGTGTTTATGCTTTTATGATATGTGATTGTGCTTATGTATATTCCTATATATTATATAAAAAAAATATATAAAAAAAAAATATATATATGTTGTGTGTGTGTGTATGGTTAGCTAACGGTTTCATACCGTGTTGTAGACTTTGCAGGTTAGGAGAACTGCAGAGTGATCCAGAGTGGGTGATCTGCTGAGGGCTCCGTACACTGGGTCGTTCTCGTGGGATATGGGATTTTGTGATCATGTATATGTTATGGTTTAATTGTACTCAACAGTACTTGTGTAAACCTTTTGACACCTTTATATCAGTTTTATGTTTTGTATTTAATCTGTTGGTGCCTTGTTGTATGATTCAGTGAACTTGTTGTCAAGCTAGGGTCAGGATCCATTGTGAGATGCTAGCCAGTAGCGCCTCGAGTCCTACGGATTCGGGGTGTTACAAAGTTGGTATCAGAGCCCAGATTGACAACAATGGCACTAGTAATCTGCAATAAAGTTCGAATAGATAAATAAACAGAACCTGAAAGGGGTATGACTTTTCAAAAGGCTTTTGGTTTGAAATGAGTACAAAGTGATTTGGGTTATTGTGTTTGTGAGCCATCACCCCTCTGAAGATCTCGACAGTATAGGTATATATATATAGATAGATACTATTTGATGTGATGTTGTGATATATACCTATACATACGGCATATATATAGCCTTTTGAGTAGGTTACGTCCTCTGCAGATGATTCAGACTAGAGCCTCACTTGCAGCTGGACGGGGTAGAGGTAGACCCCCTGTAGGTAGAGGACGGGGTAGGATTCCGGCTGCTGCTCCACTGGAAGAGGTTCATGCTGATGTTGCTGAGAGTGTTGTACCTGAGACTGGGAACAGTGTAGCTGGGAGACAGAGTCCACAACGAGTCCAGTCAGATGACTCGGATTGTGTCTTCATGAGAGGACCAGAGTTCCGCGAGTATATGAGACGGGTTGAGGAGGCTGTTAGAGCAGGTAGACCTATTCCGGATCTGCCAGCACATGAGGGGCCAGCTGAGAGATCCCATACAGTTACTCAGGTGCCAACTGTACCGGCACTTGCTGCTGAGATTGCTAGAGTTATAGAGGAGCATCGAGGGCCTCGACCAGACAGTTGGTTGAAGGCATTTCATCAGATGGGAGTACCCCCTTTCTTTGGGAAGGTGGGGTTAGAGGTCGAGCTGTGGATCGGACATGTAGACTCAGCTCTAGAGTCTATTAGATGTCCAAAAGATAGACAGGTAGAGTTAGTACAGACTCTATTTCGGGATTTAGCACAACATTGGTGGAGATCTGTGCGAAGTCAGGTTGCTAGCTATGACCAGATGAGGAGCATGATTAGAGAGCGTTTCTGCCCTGCCTCTTTGAGGAAGGAGAAACTGCGGGATTTTGTTGAGGCTGGCTTTGATGATGTACCAGTCTCTGAGGCTATCAAGAGGTTCCAGGAGGAGCTTGCATTACTGGGTCCAGCTGCACCTCCCGTGGATCAGCATGTGTATCTTTTCTCCCGACTATTGAGGGATGATACCCGAGCCTATATGGCGGGATTTCATTGTGAATCCTTGATGGACTATCAGGATAGAGCCGCCGATTACGAGCGAGAGTGGGCTAGTCAGAGTAGAGCTTCTCAGACCGGAAGGTCTGAGAAGAGACCGCGTACTGAGCAGACCAGTGGTGCCGGTGAAGCTGTTAGTTCAGGGCGTGATCAGAGACGCCAGAGTTGTTCCTCATCTGCACTGGTTACAGATACGAGACGATAGTGTTTTAACTGTAGTTGTTATGGACATATGCGACGAGAATGCACGAGGCAGACAATGACTTGTTACATCTGTGGCAGACTAGGTCACAGACATATATTTTGTAGATATGGTGGAGTTTCGTCTCAACAGGGTTCTACTCCTGCTAGTACGGCGGGAGGTGGGAAGAGATCACCTCAGCAGCAGCAGATACAGGGACAACAGAGAATCCCAAATCGTTTTACTACTCAGGGATCTGCTCCCGAGTTGAGTAGAGGCAGAGGTCGTGGCGGGAATGCCACTGATACTAGAGGACCACAAGGTCAAGTCTTTGAGCTGAGGAGTGCAAAGGAGCACGCTGCACCTACTGTAACAGGTACCATTCTGATTCATGGTTTACCTGTTAGAGTTTATTTGTTATGGGTGCTACGCACTCTTTTATATCTGATGCCTGTGTAGAATGTTGAGTTTTGTTATGTCTGAAGGGTTACCCTTCAGTATCGGGTTACCCGATAGTAGTAGGGTCATAGACACCCATGAGATGTTGTTTGTCCCATTTGTGTAGGGACATGTATGTTATCTGTTGATCTGGTTATCCTGCCGTAGAGCATGAGAGTGTCCTTTTAGGTATGGATTGGTTGGACAGGCATCGGACTGTGTTAGTTGTAGGTAGGAGGACTGTTATAGTCTCTACCGAGATAGATCAGATAGAAGTTTTCCGAGGTTGGAACCTTGGGTTTTGAGGTATAGCTATCAGTGCGATACGTGCCGTGAGTATTGTTTGTGCAGGGTTACGAGGCCTTCTGGTGTTATACCATGAAGGAGGGGGAGAGTCCAGCATTAGAGGATATCCCAGTTGTCTGTGAGTTATAGATAATTTGCTGAATCGTTCAGTTGCCGTCTCAGAGGAGCGTGGACTTTGATTAGTTGAGTTAGAGCCTGCTACGAGGTCTAACTCGGAAGCCCCATGCTGTAGGGCGCCAGTTGAGATATTAGAGTGGTGTAAGAAACTCGAGGAGTTGGCGGAGAAGGGTTTCAATTGCCCTAGCGTATCCTCATGGTGGGCACCGGTCCTCTTCGTATGAAGGAAGGACGGCTTGTTGAGTTTGTGTCTAGATTACAGAAAGCTGAACAAGGTAACCGTCAAGGACGAGTATCCTTTGCCTTGTAGTGATGATTGGTTTGATCAGTGTGTACAGAGTTTTGAGGAGCTGAAGAGACGTTTGACTTCTGCTCATGTTTGGGCACAACCAGAAGGTATTGAAGGATTTGGTCTGATTAAAGTTGGACTTTTGGTTTCCAGATGAGGATGCCCGGCTGAGTACTTTAGAGGTTCTACCTGATCTGTTGGATGAGATCCGACAGAAACAGGAGACCTGCCCAACTTTACAGAGGATCAGAGATAGGATGTCTCGGGATGAGGCACCACAGTTCCTGCTTGGAGCAGATGGAGTTTTGAGGCACCATGGCCGCGTTTGTGTACCTGCTGATACAGAGCTGAGGCGGAGGATTTTACAGGAGGCTCATTTCACCCCTTACTCGGTACACCCAGGTACGAGTAAGATGTATCAGGATCTGAGACGTATATATTGGTGGGGAGGGCTGAAGCCCGATGTAGCCAGATTTGTAGCTTAGTGTGCGACCTGCCAGCAGGTCAAGATCGAGCATTTCAGACCTGGAGGTGAGCTCCATCCACTTCCTGTTCCACAGAGGAAGTGGGAGGACGTCACCATGGATTTTGTGACCGGACTGAGGCTGAGCCGGAGTTTTGATGCCATTTGGGTCATAGTAGACAGATTGACGAAGACGACACGTTTCATTCCTATTAGGGAGACGTGGCCGGTGAGCAGAGTAGCTGAGGAGTACACTAGGCAGATAGTGAGACTCCATGGTGTACCGAGGACGATCATCTCAGACAGAGATGGGCGATTTACCTCGAGATTCTGGCAGCAGATCCAGACTGCCCTGGAGACGAGTTTGCACTTCACGACTGCGTTCCATCCCCAGACAGATGGTCAGTCAGAGAGGACCATTCAGACGCTGGAGGATATGTTGCGAGCTTGTGTGTTGGATTGGGGGCAAGTGTGGACGGATCATCTCCCACTTGTTGAGTTCTCCTACAACAACATCTGGCATGCATCTATTGGGATGGCCCCATATGAGGCACTGTATGGACAGAGATGTCGTACCCCGTTATGCTGGGATGAGCAGAGCGGTGTCAGTGGTTTAGCACCTGATCAGATTCAAGATGATATGGCTCGGATAGCATTGATTAGAGAGCGTATGCTGACTGCACAGAGCCGTCAGAAGTCTTATGTTGACAGGAGGCGTAGACCTCTAGAGTTTAGGGTTGGAGCCCATGTGTGGCTGAGAGTGTCCCCGACACGAGGTGTTAGGCGTTTTGGCATTAAGGGAAAGTTGAGTCCCCGATATGTCGGACCGTTCGAGATTCTGGATCGAGTTGGGAGCGCAGCTTACAGATTAGCCTTTCCTCCGAGATTAGAGGGTGTTCACCTTGTGTTTCACGTGTCTCAACTGAGGGAGTATATACCAGATCCGAGACACATCGTGAGTTATGAGGATTTGGTGGTTGAGCCGGACCACACTTTTGTTGAGCATCCGATTGCAGTCCTAGAACGAGGTATGAGACGCCTGCGTTCGAAGGACATATCCATGCTTAGGATACAGTGGTCGAGCAAGGACCTAAGGAGGCTACATGGGAGACTGAGGGTAGTATCCAGAGGAACTATCCAGACTTCTATGCCGAGATAGGTGCACCAGTAGGATCACCGAGTAGATCTTAGTACTGGCTTGGTGAGTCTTATCTACTTATAAGCTTATATGCTATGATGTGTTTTTTTTCATGCTAGCTTTGATGTGATTATGATCTTATTAGATTTGGTTGTGCTAGTATGATTTCCTGTTTATAGTTGGAGATGGTTCTTCCCTCCATGCTATTGTGATACGCTTAGGTTTAGCTGGAGATGGTTCTTCCGTCCATGCTATTTTGATGGACATAGTAGTGCTGGAGATGTTCTCCCTCCATGCCTTTCTTTTATGGTTATGATATGGCTAGAGATGTGCTTCCTCTATGCCTTGTGATGTATTTATAGCTGGCTAGAGATGGTTTCTCTAGGCCCTGGATAGTATTGGTTGCAGCTGGAGTTGATGATTCCCTCCATGCTTATGTTTGAGGTTATAGAGAGTGTTACCTCGGCTTCTGAGTCCGAGTGGTTTTAGGATCTTGCAAAGTTCGGGACGAAACTTGTTTTTAGGGGGGTGTGATGTGAGAGCCCTTTTCTTTCGGACCGGGATTGGTCTTTGACTGAGCTCGACTCTGGCCGAGATTGGCCCAGCCGCTCCCGCGGCCATCTCCGCCGCACCTGCGGGTCGCCGCTCCCGCGGCCACCTCCGCCGCTCCCGCGGCCACCTCCGCCGCCCCCGCGGGTTCTTGCGGCTGCATCCGTTTTCATTGACCCCTTTGACCGTGCTTTACTCTTCCGTTTGCCTTCCTCTTTAAGTCATACCTTGGCTGTTTGAGCAAGGGTTTCTCACCCATTTCCAGCTTCTCACGATCCCTTGCTTTCCATATCTCCTCCTTGATCTTGCTTGTGTTCTTGGATGTGTGGAAGAGTTTTGTGTGGCTTTTTGGGTTGTATGCTTGTGATGTATGTTGCTGAGCTTGAAGCCAGCTGTGAGGCCTTGGTTCTGTCCTTTCCTTGCTAAGCCATAGCTGTGGTAAGCCTCTTACCTTGCTCTCTTCTTCCTTTTCCTTGAATCTTTCTTCCTTAGCTTAGGATTAGATGAATGGAGTATAGATTAATGTTGGTATGTGTATGTATATGTATATGCTTGGTTTTGGCTGAGTGAAGACGAGAATTGATCACGTGAAGGGTGAAAGAGGATTCACGGGATCTTGTTCTGCACTGTCGCTGCCCCCGCGGCTGAGAGTCACCGCCCCTGCGGCTACCGTGTCGCCGCGCCCGCGCCGTGCCAGCGCCGTGCCAGCGCTTGCCAGCGACCTTGTCACCGCTCCCGCGGCTACGTCCCGCCGCACCTGCGGCCGCTTACCTTCCGCCCCTGCGTCTTCCATTCACGCAGGTGCGTCTTGTCCCGGGACTACCTATAGTTAGGTAGTTCCTTTCCTTTCTAGTATGAGGGAACTAGTATCATGCTAGGTATCGGTTTATGATGAGTATGATATAGATATGTCAGTTTTGACCTTGAGGTTACGAGTTGGATTTAATCCCTTATGGATCCCTTGGGTCTAGGTGTGACCCTTTGTGTGTGATAGGATTGTGATATATATATATATATATATATGTGTGCCTTGTATAGGCTGTGTTGTCCTCCAATTGGAGTGGATGTTTCTGGGAATTGTTCGTAGCGAGATACTTATGAGATTGAGGTAAGTCCATAGGACTTACTTAGCTGCCATCCCTATATTGGATGTTGCATGAGGGGTGATTGTTTTATGCCTGATAGCATGCGATACTATTATTACCGATCTATGGTATTATGTTGGCCATTGTAGGGTCATGACAGCTGTCCCTTTCATCCCTTTTGGGAGTTTGGGCGGTTCTCTGTGGTTGGGTCAGACCTGGTAAACGGCGGGCCACTCCCCATTCCCTTAGGGTACACGGGTGGGTGTGACCCAGGGCAACTCCAACTGCCATGAGCACCCGGAGGCGATGGTTATATTCCTCGTGTCACATATGATATATTTGGATATTTATATGATGGGTGATTGGACTTATATACAGATAATAAACCAGGTAAATGCGTGATATCATGTTGTGGTGTTTATGCTTTTATGACATGTGATTGTGCTTATGTATATTCCTATATATATGTGTATGGTTAGCTAACGGTTTGATATCGTGTTGTAGACTTTGCAGGTTAGGAGAACTGTAGAGTGATCCAGAGTGGGTGATCTGCTGAGGGCTCCGTACACTGGGTCGTTCTCGTGGGATATGGGATTTTGTGATCATGTATATGTTATGTTTTAATTGTACTCAGCAGTACTTGTGTAAACCTTTTGACACCTTTATATCAGTTTTATGTTTTGTATTTAATCTGTTGGTGCCTTGTTGTAAGATTCAGTGAATTTGTTGTCAGGTTAGGGTCAGGATCCATTGTGAGATCCTAGCCAGTAGCGCCTCGAGTCCTACGGATTCGGGGTGTTACACATACTGGCCTGCCCGAAGAGAACCTCCAGACTCCTAGCGGGATGAAAGGACAAGTTGTCACGGCCCTACAATGGGCAGTTACTAAATCATAGGTAGGTAATCCTTATAACGCATGTTGTTACTCATATAACACTCACCACTCATGCACACATCCAAATATAGGGACGACAGCTAAGTAAGTCCTATGAACTTACCTCAACCTCTGAAGTATTCCCACTACGATCACTCTCAATCAGGTCCACTCCAACTGGAGGACAGTACGGCCTAATAACAAGGCATAAGAATGTATCAACTCATAATCCTCAAAGCCATAATCGGCATATCTATATCGTACTCATCATCATCCGATACCTAACATGATATTAATTCCCTCATACTAGGAAAGGAAAGGATCTACCCAACTCTAGGTAGATTTGGGACAAGACGCACCTGCGTGATCAAGGGACGTAGGGGCGGAATGCAAGTAACCGCAATCGCGGTGACTCTTGGCCGCGGGCGCGATGACCGTTGCTGCGGGGGCGGTGGCTTTTGACCGCGAGTGCGGTGACACGTCTTCCGCAGGGGCGGCGGCTTCCAGACGCGGGGGCGGCGACAGGGCAGAATGTAGCCCCGCGAATCCTCTTCGGCTATTCTCGTGATCAACTCACGTCTTCTCTCCACCAATATCAAGAATATACATGTACATACACATACTAACATCAATACCCTTAAACATGCATCTAATCCTAAGCTAGGAAGCTGGAATCAAGGGAAGAAAGAAAAGAAGAAGGAGAATACCTACCACTCTTGTGGTCCTAAGCTGCCAAATGAATCAATACTTTCTCAGCTAGCCTTCAAGCTCAGCACTAGCTTCTGCCTTCATCATCATCATCATCCACACATTAAACCACCTCAAAACTCTTCCAAAATCCAAAGAAACCAAGAAGAAGATCAAGAAGTAAGAAGGATAAGCAAGGAGGACGTGGCACTGGAATAGGAATGAGAAACCCTTGCTTTGTAAGCCGGGGAAATACTTAAGAAGGAAGGAAAAGAAAGGTAAAGTACCGGTCAATGAAGTCAACAAAACCGGCTACAGCCGCCGGAAGCCGCAGGGGCGGTTCCTTGAGCCGCAGGGGCAGAAACCCGCAGGGGCGGCACATAAGCCCGCGGGTGCGGCTAGACCAATCTCGGCTAAAGTCAAATCTCGGTCCGAAAGACCAAGACTCTTACAAAATGTCACCCTTGTACATGTGTATAAGGTGAAATTTGACTTCTATGAATAGGCAGAGCTTTTATACACTACATATAAGCCATTTGATACCTCCAACTTTTCCATCAAATACACGATGATCAGCTGATAATGTCACGTTCATTTCTGTGACAACTCCTGGCTTCTCAGTTCATGACTTTGGGAAAAAGAAATTATATTATTATGTGAATTTTGCAATTGGCCTATGCTTACATTTGGACCTTATCTTACCATCGGCCCCAATCACTAGTTTGACAACCTTATTGCCTCTCCCCACAACCTTATTTTCACTCAAAAAGCAACTCCAAGCCCTTAGTCTTCTCTTCCAGAAGTGACTTTAATTGAGAACACTCTCCACTACATCAGAAACCAGCGTATAATGGCATTAGCACAAACACCCAACCTTCCTGCCAACATAATCATGCCCAATTAAACTCGACTATCAACAAATTTTACGGATTTGACCTAAATCAGTGAGACAAAACCATGTAACGGCCGAGGAAGAAGGTAATATTTAGTTTCGTTCATACCTTGACGAATTCTAGGGTTTATGGTCCCCCTTTCGGCCATAGCTTCGTAGCAAGCAAGCAACCAACGATAGATGAGAAGAAGGGAAGTGAGGGTATGAGCTATGATCGAAGACGATGAAGGCGAAACAATGGGGCGACGAAGAAGCGACGGACGAAGAAGAAGGAAGAAGACGAGCGAGGAATCGCCATATCGCCATCCTGATAGCCGAGAGAGAAATGAGCGGAAAAAATAAAATTAAAAAAACCCTATTTATACGTACATAGTTAATCCCGTAATTAATTCAACCTGCATACTTAATACACGTAATAAAAAAAACCGCATTTATACCCCATTTATCTCAATATTTTATAAGAAATTTGATCGTTAAATTATTTTCATATATGGTCGTTATTATATTTTATAGAGAAAATTTGGCCGTTAAAATGTTTTTTATCTAATTAATATAGTCATCGTCAAAATTTTGTGGGTCGTTAAATCTTGGACGTTAAATATTTTGTGGGTCGTTAAAATTTTATAGAGAAAATTTGGTCGTTAAAATATTTTTTTAATTATATTTTAACTACCAAAATTTTTTTTAACGAACAATCCTAACAAATTTAACGATCAAATTTCTTATAAAATTTATTAACGATCAAATTTCTCTATAAAATGTATTAACGACCAAATATATTAACGATCAAATTTCTTATAAAATATATTAACGATCAATTACTTCAACGTTTATTTTTGGGATAGCCCAAAAATAAGAAATTTGTTTTCCTAATTTGTATCTTATTTAAATGAATAATGAAAAGTGAACAATCATGTGATTCTCACCTTGGGAAGCTTATTATGCACCTTCTATCATGAACGCACAAATTTTAATCCAACGGATCTTTGGAGTTCATATTCCCTACTCTAAGAGTTCTTCTTACCGGAGCCTAACCTAATATATATATATATATATATATATATATATATATATATATATATATATATATATATATATATATATATATATATATATAAGGTCGGGATCCGGTAAGAACGTGTGTTACGGTAAGAAATAAGAACTAAGGATCGTTGGATCAATGCACGGATGACCTAAATTTAATGTCTAAATAAGACATTATTATATTTTGGTTTAAACTAGGATAATCAAAATGGTAATAAGAATATTCAACATTCATATAAATGGAAATCAAATTTTCTACTCTAATTAATTTGTAATTCTCGCCTGGGGTTTTCATTTAAGTTAAAAAAAAGAAAGATATTTTTTCATGTTTGAGAAGACGTGTTTGACGTTAAAAATGTGCATGAGTTATTGTTTTTATATGCGTGAGATTTTATGTAGTCGTGCTTGTATTATTCATGGTTAAAATTGTAACACCCCAAATCCGCAGGACTTGGGATGCTATGGGCGAGACCTCACAATGGGTCCCGACCCTTAGCTTGACAACAATTTCACCGGACCTTTCCAACAAGGCACAAATAAAGGAAAAACTCAAACCGTTTTTAATGTATGCGAAAACCGAAATGTGAAGAATACAAAGTGGAAACTCAGCCGAGTCCTCAAAACGACATAACTCCGATACTGCAATCTAAACCGTACAACGAAAACCACAAGGCAACAATACGAAAGCATAACCCAAAAACGTCCCCGTCCTATAATGTACGGAGACCCCGACTGTCCACTCCTCCACCTCACTCGGCGGCATCCCTAACCTACAAGTCATCTACACAAACGGTTTAAAATCGTTAGCTCATATTCGAAGCATTAGAAAAGAGGTGAAGGCACAAACGCATACAT
Organism: Fagopyrum tataricum; assembly: GCA_002319775.1. Classification (NCBI taxonomy): domain Eukaryota; kingdom Viridiplantae; phylum Streptophyta; class Magnoliopsida; order Caryophyllales; family Polygonaceae; genus Fagopyrum; species Fagopyrum tataricum. The sequence continues at coordinate 39,058 of NCTC01003633.1, read as the reverse complement.
ATCACATAACACAAAACACGCAAGTCCGGTTTATTATCTTTTTATTATTAAGTCATATCCCGTTCTAATTCAACTTAGGTTTGTGACACGAGAACCACCGTGGTCTCGCCTCGGTCCCTACTTACCGGCAAGGAATGGTACTGATGCATCTGACCGTCTACCCGCACGGGCTAGTCGCCAAGAACCTCCTAGACTCTCGCAAGAGCTAGACAGATGATGTCACCGCCCGTTATCATACACTTGGGCCAAAATAATATAAGGTCGGTGATCCTATTTACCGGCTTAGTTGTTATAACATAAACAAGAACACAAACACACACCACCAACACACATTAATGCTAATACGTAAAATACGAGCTAAGTAAGTCCGGAGAGTTACCTCGTCACCACACTCAAATCACCACACTTTCGCTTCCTTAAGGAGGAAGCCCAGAACCTGCTCACAAGAGATATGCATATCAATACATGCTCACGCTCAAGAAGTCTTAGACTTCACTCTAGTGATCTAAGCAAGATCACCTAACCCTCAAGCTAGGAATGCATCCTAGGGTCCAAGGTACTCACCCCACTCCCCACACATGAAAGCAAAACACAACAGCTTGTAACCTCACAAGATCTTAATCCTCAACCAAGGAGGAACAAGCTAGCCTAGAAGGTCCATCATGTTCACATGCTCATATCCATCAACTACATCGAGCCTTAGGGGCTCCTAGGTTCACAACCACTAAGTGTCATCTCAAACTACTCTAGATCCATCCTAGGCATGCTATAACATGATACAACTACTATACTAAGGAAGGAACGAGAGGAAGGGAGAGGAGAAGCCTACTGTTGAAGAAACCGCAACCGCGGAGTCAGCTGGCGCCCCTGCGGAACACAGAAGCCGCCCCTGCGGTGGTCTGGAATCGGGAGCCCGCCTCTGCAGCCGTGGTCAGCCGCACCAGCGGCGGTCTAGCGTCCTGGATCCCAGAGCCGCCCCCGCGAACGTGAAGAGGCGCAGCCGCGGCTAGCCGCTTCTGCGGCCGTGATGATCCGCCCCGCGGGTTCGGTGCAGAACCTCGTCTTCTTCGTTTTCGATCGTGGATCCTTGGCTCTAATGTCCTCCTTTTCTTGTTGGATCTTCTCCCAAACACGCACCACTGGTCTTAGACTCCTCTCCACGACCTAATCGAGCTAAGAACACATGCATGCAAAGGACTTGAGTGAAAACCTCTTAAAAGCTTCATCCATGGCCATGGATGAAGGAGGGAAGAAGAAAGGGGAAAACAACAAAGAAGGAGAAGAAAGGAAGAGGAAGAGCTTACCACACTTGATCTGGATTTCCTCCACAACAGTCCACACATCAAGATCTTCAAGAAGAATGGAAGAAGAGAAGAGAGAGCCAAGAGAGGAAGAGTGGAGGAAAAAAAAACGTGAAAGAGCAAGAGAGGAGAGAGAGAGGGGGGACAATGGCTGAAAAGGGTTGAGGGGATCAAGGGGTCAGCTGACCTCTTGTCCCTCACCACGGAACGAGGGGTCGGAAATGACCCCTTGTCACTTTAACTCGGAACGAAGGGTCGGAAAGCGGAAAAAAGGGAAAAACAACGAGTCGGCTCGGGATTTTTAGGAATAAATCCCGGCACTCGGCATCTTGTGCCTACGGGAAGATCTACAAGGGGCTCTTAATCCGGAATAAAATTCCGGGCGTTACGACTAACCCCCCCCCCTAAAAACAAGTTTTGTCCCGAAACTTGCTAAACCCAACATTCTTGGACCAACACGTCTCGTAACCACGTGGAACTCATAAAACGTCAACTACCAGCTCTAATCCAAGTGTACGTATATCATCACATCAAGACCTCACAAGGTACACATAAACTCATACAAACTCACATAACACATAGAACAAACAAGGAAGATCTCGGGACTAACCCGACGGTCCTATCGATGTTGCTAAGTCTGCATAAAACTCGGGATAGTTCCTCCGGATACTATCCTCCGTCTCCCATGTAGCCTCATCGGCTCCTCGCCTCGACCACTGTACTCTCAGCATCGGTATCTCCTGCGATCGAAGGCGCCTCGTACTCCGCTCTAAGACCGCTATCGGGTGCTTTACAAAAGTATGGTCTGGCTAGACCACTAGGTCTTTGTGGCTGATGATTTACCTCGGGTCGTGTATGTACTCTCTCAGCTGAGAGACGTGAAACACCGGATGTATACTCTCCAACCGCGGTGGCAGTGCTAACCAGTATGCCACCTCACCGACTCTCTCCAAGATCTCGAATGGACCGACATATCGGGGGCTTAACTTCCCCTTAATGCCGAATCGCCTGACGCCCCGCGTCGGTGATACCCTCAACCACACCTGAGCTCCTACCCTGAACTCGAGAGGTCTACGCCCCTATCCGCATACGACCTCTGACGGCTCTGCGCGGCCAACATCCTCTCTCGGATCAAAGCAACTCTCGCCACGTCGTCTTGTACCTGATCTGGAGCTACAACGCTAGAACTCCCCGGCTCGTCCCAACATAAGGGAGTACAACATCTCCGTCCATACAATGCCTCATATGGTGCCATCCCAATCAACGCGTGCCAGCTGTTATTATACGAAAACTCGACCAACGGGAGATGATCTGGCCATACCTGACCCCAGTCTAGTACACATGCTCGTAACATATCCTCTAATGTCTGAATAGTCCGCTCGGACTGGCCGTCGGTCTGGGGATGGTATGCGGTGGTGAAATGAAGACTCAAACCTAGGGCGGCGTGTACCTGCTGTCAGAACCTCGAGGTAAAACGCCGTCCCTGTCCGAGATGATGGTCCTCGGTACTCCATGTATTCTCACAATCTGACGGGTAAACTCCTCGGCTAAACGACTCACCAGCCACGTTTCCCGTATAGGAAGGAAACGCGCGGTCTTCGTCAACCGATCTTCTACCACCCATATCGCGTCAAAGCTCCTACTCGGTCTCAGACCGGTAACGAAATCCATGGATATGTCCTCCCACTTCCACTGCGGCACGGGCAGTGGGTGAAGCTCTCCTCCGGGTCTCTGGTGGTCGATCTTGACCTGTTGGCAGGTCGCGCATCGGGCCACATATCTAGCTACATCGGGCTTGAGCCCACCCAACCAATAACATCTCCTAATATCCCAGTACATCTTACTCGTGCCTGGGTGCACCGAGTAAGGTGTGGAATGTGCCTCATGCAAAATCCGCTCTCTCAACTCCTGATCCGACGGTACACAAATACATCCCTGACGTCTCAATAGCCCGTCTGCTCCTGTGATAAACTGCGGTGCCTCTCCTCGGGACATCCTGTCCCGGATCCTCATCAAAATGGGACATCTCTCCTGCTTCTGCAGGATCTCACCGTACAGGTCAGGTAATACCTCTAACTCGGACAAACAACAGTCCGTACCCGGGAACCGGATATCCAACTCCAAACCTATCAAATCCCTCTGCAGCTGTGGCTGAACCGTAAGCCAAGCTATAGCTCCCTCTAGAGGTGTCCTCCTACTCAAGGCGTCGGCGACTACGTTCGCCTTCCCCGGATGGTACAAAATCTCCAAGTCAAAGTCCTTAATAAGCTCCAACCATCTCCTCTGGCGGTTATTCAACTCCCACTGAGTGAATATATACTTCAGACTCTTATTGTCTGTGAAGATCTGGCATGTAACCCCATACAAGTAGTGTCGCCAGATCTTCAGGGCATGAATCAGTGCCGCTAGCTCAAGATCATAGGTAGGGTAATTCTCCTCGTACGGCTTCAGCTGCCGAGAAGCGTACGCAATAACCCTACCTCTCTACATCAAAACGCACCCCAAGCCTAGCTTGGAGGCGTCACTATATACCACAAAATCCTCTACGTCCTCAGGCTGGGCTAACACAGGAGCGAAGGTCAACCTCCTCTTCAGCTCCTCGAAGCTGCGCTGGCAAGGCTCGGACCAGACGAACCTGGTAGACTTCCTCAGCAAGGAAGTGAGAGGTCGTGCAATCACGGAGAAACCCTCAACAAAACGGCAGTAGTATCCTGCTAAGCCCAAGAAACTGCGCACCTCCTTGACCGTCCTAGGAGGCGGCCATGAGGAAACAAACTCTATCTTCGCCGGGTCAATCATGACACCCTCGGCGGAAACTATATGACCCAAAAATGCCACATCGGACATCCAAAACTCACACTTAGAGAACTTAGCGTAAAACTCTCTATCATGGAGGACTCGAAGCACCGTCCTCAAGTGTCCCTCATGCTCCTCCCTACTCCGGGAGTAGACTAAGATGTCGTCTATAAACACTACCACGAACTGGTCCAAGATGTCGATGAAGATGCCGTTCATCAACTCCATGAAGATGACGGGTGCATTTGTGAGCCCAAATGGCATCACGACAAACTCATAATGGCTGTATCTCGTCCTGAATGCCGTCTTCGGCACGTCCTCCTCTCTCACCCTAAGCTGGTGATATCCCGACCTCAAATCAATACGTGAAAACACGGAGGCTCCTTGCAACTGGTCCAACAAATCATCAATGCGCTGCAGCGGGTACTTGTTCTTGATGGTGACTTTGTTCAACTCCCGGCGCCATGCGGTATGGAGCCTTGGAGATCGGCCTCGTACCGGGCTCCAACTCCATAGCAAAATCAACGCTCCTCTGCGGTGGTAGCCCGGGTGGCTCCCCGAAAACAACCTCGAACTCGCATGCCACAAGGATCTCCTCCAGCGATGGTCCCGACTCCTCCTTCATGGCATAGCACCAGAAGGCCTTGCATCCCTGCCCGATATGTCTAGCAGCTCAGACCGCGCTAATGACTGTACCGGCCTTCCCGAGGTCCCAACCTCGGAAAATCACCTCGTGCCCCGTCTCCGTGGTAATCGTCACGGTCCTCCGGCTGATGTCTAAAACGGCTCGATGGCGGTCCATGCATCCTATCCATCCCAAGGATGACTTCTTCATGCACTAAGTGCATGACAAAGAAGTCGGCTAACCAATCTCGGTTTCCCAGACGAATGGGACAACCGCGTACCTCTCGGATACCACTAACCCTACCTCCATCGGGTAACCCTATGATAAAGGGTCTCCCCTCTACTGTAGCTAAGGACAATCTAGCTACAAAATCATCGGATATAAAAGAGTGTGTAGCACCCGTATCAAATAAAACTCGGACCGAAAAGCCGTGAATCTGAATGGTACCTGGGTCTGCCGGCGCCGGAGGATCAAAGGCACTCCTCAGCTCAAATACCCTGGCCTGTGTGCCTCTGGTCTCTTGGGTACCTCCACTACGGCCTCTACCTCGGCCCTGTCCCTGAGATGATCCCTGAGTATGGGTCTGAACCTGACCCGGACCCCTCTGCTGAGAGCCTTGTGACTGATACTGTGGCGGCCTCTGACTGCCCCCTGCTACGCCAGCAGGCGAAGAACCCTGTTGTGACTGGGACTTGCCCTGACGGCAAAAAGCGGCTCGGTGACCCACCCGACCACAAGTGAAACAAGCCACGGGCGGCTTCTGACATGCATTCCTCATGTGTCCATACTCTCCACAACTGTAGCACTGACGTCCCCCGTTTGATGCCTGTCTCGACGTCTGAGGACCGGAATGTCCCGGAGTCTCGCTACGTCCCTGACCCGCTACTCCGGCCCCTGAACTAGCTGGTACTGTCCTCTGTCTCTTGTCCGGTTCCCCGGACTGTGCTGCCCTCCTAGACCCAGGGCGGTCTCTCTCATAGGCCGAAGCTCGGTCCTGGTACTCCGCCAGTGAGTCACAGCGAAATCCCGCAAGGTCAGCACGGGTAGACTCCCTCAGTCTCGTGGAAAAGAGATAGACATGCTGGTCCGCTGGAGGTGCGGCGGGTCCCAGCAAGGCTAACTCCGCCCGAAATCGTCTAATCGCCTCAATGACTGGGACATCCTCGAATCCTGCCTCCAGGAAATCCTGGACTCTGTCTCTCCTCAGTGAAGTTGGGCAAAAGGTCTCCCTAACGAGGCTCAACACCTGATCCATCCTGGTCACACCTCCTTTAACTATCCTCCACCAATACTAGGCCTGCTCTCGAAATAGGGTCTGGACTATCTCAACCTGCCTCTCCTCTGGGCAACGGATCGCCTCTAAAGCTGACTCCACATGCCCAATCCAGTGCTCGACCTCTAACCCTACCTTCCCGTCGAAGTAGGGTACATGCTGCTGGTTGAAAGCCTTCAACCATGAATCAAGTCTCGGAGACCTCAGCTCGTCTCTTGCCTAACAACCTCCACAACTGGCTCGGGTGCAACTACTGTCGGTGCAACTATCTATGGTGTAGCCCTAATCTGGGTCACCCTCTGTGAGACCTCATCTGATCTCGCAGGTGCAGGTGCAGACACCGGTGGTGCGGGAGGTGGTGCTCCAGTCCTAAATGCCTCCTCAACTCGTCGTACGTAGTCCCCAAACACAGTAGCTCCCACGGACGCTCCCCCGGTCCTGACAGATGGAGAACCCTGCGTCCCGGACCTCACAACGGTCCTATCCCTAGCCTCGGGAACGATGCTCTCTGCGACGTCCTCTACAGGGACCTCTGTTGCTGGTGCACCCACAACTGGTGGGTCCGCAATGGGGATACGTCCCCGACCTCTACCTCTTGCACCTGGAGGTCTTCCTACTCGTCCCCGCCCTCTTGGGACGGTAGGGGGAAGTGGTGGTCTACCCTTGGCAGGTCCTACATAAGAGGTAGCTCTCGTACGTGCCATCTGATAGCGTATGACGTTTACTTAAGTATAAATACGTAGATACTACTTATGATCTCGGTATGATAAAACTTTTAAAACGTAAGGTAAGCATGATCATAAAGTACATCCATATCATACAAGTCCAAAACATCCTAAGGCCACATACATAGCTAGGTACATACAAATTCACAACATCCTAAGGTCATATATATATATATATATATATATATATATATATATATATATATATATATATATATATATATATATATATATATATATAACTATATATACCTACTTCTAATCAAGAGATCTATGTTTCCGAGGTTTGCGGAAGGAGTGGTGGTCCCGTACATTCTAACTCAAACCCGACTCATGCACATGATTTTGAAAATGAAAAGTCAGAACCCGTGTGGGTTCTGTTTATCCCTCATTCGGCCTTTAAAAAGATTGCGAGTGCCATTGTTGGCAACCTAGGGCTCTGATACCACTTTTGTAACACCCCAAATCCGCGAGAATCGGGATGCTACGGGCGAGACCTCGCAATGGGTCCCGACCCTTAGCTTGACAACAATTTAACCGAACCTTTCCAACAAGGCACAAATAAAGGCAAAACTCAAACCGTTTTTAATGTATGCGAAAACCGAAATGTGAAGAATACAAAGTGGAAGAGTCCTCAAAACGACATAACTCCGATACTGCAACCTAAACCGTACAACGAAAACCACAAGGCAACAATATGAAAGCATAACCCAAAAATGTCCCCGTCCTTTAATGTACGGAGACCCCGACTGTCCACTCATCCACCTCACTCGGAGGCATCCCTAACCTGCCATTCATCTACACAAACGGTTTAAAACCGTTAGCTCATATTCGAAACATTAGAAAAGAGGTGAAGACACAAACACATACATATCACATAACACAAAACACGCAAGTCCGGTTTATTATCTTTTTATTATTAAGTCATATCCCGTTCTAATTCAACTTAGGTTTGTGACACGAGAACCACCGTGGTCTCGCCTCGGTCCCTACTTACCGGCAAGGAATGGTACTGATGCATCTAACCGTCTACCCGCACGGACTGGTCGCCAAGAACCTCCTAGACTCTCGCAAGAGCTAGATAGATGATGTTACCGCCCGTTATCATACACTTGGGCCAAAATAATATAAGGTCGGTGGTCCTATTTACCGGTTTAGTTGTTATAGCATAAACAAGAACACAAACACACACCACCAACACACATCAATGCTAAGGAAGGTACGAGAGGAAGGGAGAGGAGAATCCTACTGTTGAAGAAACCACAGCCGCGGAGTCAGCTGGCGCCCCCTGCGGAACACAGAAGCCGCCCCTGCGGAGGTGGTCAGCCGCACCTGCGGTGGTCTGGAATCGGGAGCCCTCCCCTGCGGCCGTGGTCAGCCGCACCAGCGGCGGTCTGGCGTTCTGGAGCCCGGAGCCGCCCGGCGGACGTGAAGAGGCGCACCCGCGGCTAGCCGCTCCTGCGGCTGTGATGATCCGCCCCCGCGGGTTCGGTGCAGAACCTCGTCTTCTTCGTTTTCGATCGTGGATCCTTGGCTCCAATGTCCTCCTTTTCTTGCTGGATCTTCTCCCAAACACCCACCACTGGTCTTAGACTCCTCTCCACGACCTAATCGAGCAAAGAACACATGCATGAAAAGGACTCGAGTGAAAACCTCTCAAAAGCTTCATCCAGGGCCATGGATGAAGGAGGGAAGAAGAAAGGGGAAAACAAAAAAAAGGAGAAGGAAGGAAGAGGAAGAGCTTACCACACTTGATCTGGATTTCCTCCACAACAGTCCACACACCAAGATCTTCAAGAAGAATGGAAGAAGAGAAGAGAGAGCCAAGAGAGGAAGAGTGGAGGGGAAAAAACGTGAAAGGGCAAGAGAGGAGAAAGAGAGGGGACAATGGCTGAAAAGGGTTGAGGGGATCAAGGGGTCAGCTGACCTCTTGTCCCTTATCACGGAACGTGGGGTCGAAAATGACATCTTGTCACTTTAACCTGGAAAGAAGGGTCGGAAAGCGGAATAAAGGGAAAAACGACGAGTCGGCTCGGGATTTTTAGGAATAAATCCCGGCACTCGGCATCTCGTGCCTACGGGAAGATCTACAAGGTGCTCTAAGTCCGGAATAAAATTTCGGGCATTACAAAAATCGTACATAGTTACTATTTTAAATATAATCGTGCTTATTGTTATTTGTTATTTTCATGCACGTGTAGTTACTACTTCGTATAATCGTGCATGCGGCTTGTTTGAAATTGGTGTGCACTAGTCATGCTTGCATATGCACGTGTAGTTTGAATTTCTTGTGCACTAACGATATGCGCTTGTGATGTAATCGTGCTTATAGGAGCTATCATGTGTAGTTTGAATTTGTTGCACTAGTGATGCATGCACATGCACGTGTGGTTTGAATTTGTGTTGCACTAGTAATGCATGCATATGCACGTTTATATATATTCATGCACGTGTATTTAAATTAATGAGGTAAGTAATTACTAGTGCGAAATTAATTTGGTAGTAAATACTATTAATTTTTATATGGTAATCATATATATATATATATATTTCCAAAATTACTAGTATTTATTTTAGTATACAAAAATAATATTGAATCATGAATGTCGATTTGGTTTAATCATGTGGTCGAAATTTGTTATCATTTCTTACCGTAAGTTCTGTTCTTACTTGATCCTAACTATATATATATATGATTGATATGTTTTGGATTGTGATGAACAATATATGTATATGGCATACTTATACGATCGGTTGAATATGTCAATTGATGGATTTTATTGATAAGATTGTATACATGCGTTAAGGATATCGAGTGTAAAAATTTGGATTTTTTTACACTAGATATGTTTATGGATATGGTATTGTGTGATCGATATATAGCGTGGTTGTTCATACGAACGTAAAATTTGGTTTTTTACCCCTATATTTTGTATCAATCAAAGGTTATCGAGTGTAATATTTGGATTTTATTTGCACGAGATATTTTAAGGATTGATATACTTAAAGTTTATTTTAAATTAAATTAATTAAAATAATATGCTACCAAAGTAGTATATGTTATGTAAATTATTTTAATTTAAAATTATACAGGTTTGTGTATCGTTCGTTTATGCAAATATTGGTCGGCCCAAAGGAAGATTGATATTTGGCCAAACGTTAAATACTCTTGTGATTTTATTTGTTTATGTAAATATTGACCGGCCCAAAGGAAGGTTAATATTTGACCAAACAATAAAACAATTGAGATGGTAAATATTAACTATTTTGTGTGATATTTTGTTTATGCGGATAATAATCGGCTCAAAGGAAGGTTAATATTTGGCCAAACAATAAATACACTTATATTTAGTATCAATTGATTGTACTTTATGTAAGAGGCTTAGTCTTGGGAGTCAGTTTTGGCCTTAGCCGCCCCCGCGAGTTCAGGGAGCCGCCCCTGCGGCTGAGCCATGATCCGCCCCTGCGGCCAAGGAATCCGCCCCTGCGGTTTCCTACGGCTGCAGCCGGCTTTATTGACCCTTTGACCCGTACTTTACCCTTCCTTTTCCTTCTTCTTTAAGTCTTTCCCTTGGCTGATGAATAAGGGTTTCTTCCCATTTCCACCTTCTCATGCCCTTCTTGCTTCTCCCTTGCTTCTTGTGTTGATTCTCCTTGGATTTCAAGAGAAGTATGTATGGTTTGTGATGTTGATGATGATGGATGTTGTTGCTGAGCATAGAAGCCAGCTGAGAGGGTGTTATTAGTCCTTCCTTGTTGCCTAGAACCACAAGTGTGGTGAGCTTCTTGCTTCTCCTTCCTTCTTTTTTTCTTGTTCTTCTTCCTTAGCTTAGGATTAGATGTATGTTAGGGGATACTGATGTTGGTTTATGTTTGTATATGAATATGTTTGGCTTTGGCATGGAGAAGACGTGATTTGATCACGTGAAGAGCCGAAGAGAAGCCGCGGGATCACCCTCTGCACTGTCGCCGCCCCTGCGGTTCAACATAGCCACCCCTGCGGGTACCTTGTCACCGCGCCCGTGCCGTGCCTGCGTTGCCTGCGGCCATTGTCACCACGCCTGCGGGTTGCCTGTTCCGCCCCTGCGGGTTGCCTGTTCCGCCCCTGCGGGTTGCCTGTTCCGCCCTTGCGTCTCTCTTGTCACGCAGGTGCGTCTTGTCCCGGTCTACCTAGAAATAGGTAGATCCTTTCCATTCCTAGTATGAGAGTTAGTAGCATGCTAGGTATATGTGTTTGAGGTTAGGATAATGATAAGTATGATATCAGTTATGCTAGTTACGGCTTTGAGATTATGAGTTAGGATATGATCCTTATGGATCCCTTGGTTCTATGTGTGACCCCTGTGATAGTTCTGAGTTTGACATATTATTATGCCTTGTTACTAGGCAGTGTTGTCCTCTAGAGTGGAGTGGACCTGAGTGAGAGTTGCTCGTAGTAAGACTACTTCTGAGTTGAGGTAAGTCCATAGGACTTACTTAGCTGCCATCCTTATATTGGATGTGTGCATGAGTGATGTGTGTTATATGAGTGATAGCATGTGTTATGATGATTACGTACCTATGGTTTAGTAACTGCCCATTGTAGGGCCGTGACAACTTGTCCTTTCATCCCGCTGGGAGTCTGGAGGTTCTCTACGGTCAGGCCAATATGGCTTAGTGGGCCGGCCACCTGTCCGCTCCCATAGGGTACACGGGAGGTGGGACCGGATCACCACTCCAGCTTGCACCATCCCCGAGAGGCGAGGGTTATATTCCTCGTGTCACATATATTCATATTGATATATATATATATATACACGCTTGAGTGACTGGACTTTATAAAGCTAATTAACCGGGTAAATGTGTGATAGCATGATGATGTGTTAATATTCCTGACGTGTGTTTGTTCTCTTGCATCTCTATATATATGTATGGTTAGCTAACGGTTTTATACCGTGTTATAGATCATTTGCAGATTAGGAACACTGTAGAGTGATCCAGATGGGGTGATCCGCTGAGGGCTCTGTACAATGGGCGTTATCGGGGATTATGGGATCTTTGTTGTACAATTATGTTTTATTTGTACTCAGCGGTACTTCTGTATCGTCTTTTGATATTTATATATATCAGTTTTATGTTTTGGTTTTAATCTGTATGTGCCTTGTTGTAAGATCCAGTGAACTTGTTGTCAAGCTAGGGTCATGATCCATTGTGAGATCCTAGTCCAGTAGCGCATCGAGTCCCACGGATTCGGGGTGTTACAAAGGTGGTATCAGAGCCTTAGGTTGACAACAATGGCACTTGTTATCTGCGATAAAGGTTGGATGGATAAATAAACAGAACCCGAAAGGGGTCTGACTTTTCAAAAGGTTTTGGTTTTGAAATGAGTACAAAATGTTTTGGGATATCGTGTACGTGAGCCATCGCCCCTCTGAAGATCTCGACAATATAGATATATATATATAGATATTCTGTTGTGACTGATTTGATATATATCTGTACATACGGCATATATATAGCCTGAGAGGTTAAGTGTACTTGTTCTGCAGATGGCTTAGACTAGATTTGTATCTGCAGATGAACGAGGTAGGGGTAGATCCCCTCTTCCTTCAGTAGACGTAGGACAGAGTCAGATTTCCGTTGTTGATCCATTTGCAGCGGAGGAGGTTCATGAGGTTGTTGCTGAGAGTGTCGTTCCTGAGACTGGGAACGGTACAGCTGGGAGACATACATCACCGCGAGTCCAGTCTGATGAGTCGGGTTATGTCATTATGAGGGGACCAGATTTCCGCGCATACATCAGACAAGTGGAGGAGGCTGCTAGAGTGGGTAGATGTACCCCAAATCTGTCAGCACATCGGGAATCGTTTGAAGTGCTCCATAGAATTACTCAGGTGCCAGTTGTACCGGCACGTGTTGCTGAGACTACTCAGGATTCAGAGGAGCATAGAAGGTCTGGGAAGAGACAGCGGACTGGGCAGACCAGTGGTTCTGGAGGAGGAGTTGGTTCTGAACGAAACCAGAGATGCCCGATGTGAGACCCCTATCCTTTCGGACCGAGATCGGACCATAGCCGAGATTGGTTTTGGGCCGAGACTGGCCTTTCCGCACCCGCGGGCATAACCGCCGCCCCTGCGGGTTTCCGCTCCCGCGGCCCAGTGAACCGCCCCTGCGGTTTCCTGCGGCTACAACCGTTTTCGTTGACCTTTGACCCGTGCTTTACTCTTTACCTTACTTGATCTTTCCCTTGGCTGATCAAGGGTTTGTTCTTCACGTTCCTCTCCAGCTTCCATCTCGTTCCTAGCTTTCCCTTGCTTCCCTTGATCTTGTTCTTGGTTTGGAAGAGGTTGGTTTGAGATTTATGTGTGTGGTGGCTTTTGTGGTTGATGACTGTGAGTTTGCTGAGCTTGGAAGCCAGCCTAGGTGTGTGTTGATCTTTCTTGCAGCCTAGGTGTGAGACCCCTATTCTTTCGGACCGAGATCGGACCATAGCCGAGAATGGCTTTGGTCCGAGATCGGCCAGCCGCACCCGCGGGCACTTGGTGTCGCCCCTGCGGCTTCCCGCCCCTGCGGTCCTGGCTGCCGCCCCTGCGGTTTCCGGCGGCAGCAGTCGACTTTGTTGACTCCTTTGACCGTGCTTTACTCTTTACTCTTCTTATTCTTTCCCTTGGCTGATCAAGGGCTTCTTCTTCACTTCCTTTCCAGCTTCCTCCACGTCCCCCTTGCTTCTTCTTCTTCTTCTCTTCTTGACCTTGTTCTTGATCTTCCTTGGTTTTGGAAGTGTTTGGTGTGAGAGTTGTTGTGCCTTGTGGTTGTGACGCTGGTGTGTGTGTTGCTGAGCTTGAAGCCAGCCTGTGAGATTTTGGTTCTACTCTCCCTTTGCTAAGCCACAGCTGTGGTAAGCTCCTTTCCTTGTTTTCTTCTTTCTTTCCCTTGGATTCGATCTTTCTAGCTTAGGATTAGATGCATGTTTAAGGATGTTGATGTTATTATGTGTATGTATATGTATATGCTTAGTTTTGGTGAAGAGAAGACGTGAATTGCTCACGTGAAGAGTGAAAGAAGAACCGCAGGATTATCTTCTGCATTGTCGCCGCCGCCCCCGCGGCACCTGTGTCGCAGCGCCCGCGTCGTGCCAGCGTTGCCAGCGGCCTTTGTCACCGCTCCCGCGGCTATGTTCCGCCTCGCCCGCGGTACCTGCCTTCCGCCCCTTGTCACCGCCACCGCGGCTGAGTGCCACCGCGTTCCGCCCCTGCGTCCCTTGATCACGCAGGTGCATCTTATCCCGGGACTACCCATAGTTGGGTTGCTCTTTTCCTTTCCTAGTATGAGAGAACTAGTATCATGCTAGGTATCGGTTTTTGATGAGTATGATATAGATATGCAGGTTACGGCTTTGAGGTTATAAGTTGGATATGATCCTTATGGATCCCTTGGGTCTAGTTGTGATCCCTTTGTGTGATAGGAGTTTGATATATGTATGTATCTGAGGGTTGATCATAGTTGGATTTACTTCCGACACTGAGGTAAGTCCATAGGACTTACTTAGCTGCCATCTCTATATTGGATGTTACATGAGTGGTGCGTGTTTTATGCTTTATAGCATGTGATATGGTTCCTTACCGACTTATATTATATTGACTGCCATTTTAGTGGTCGTGATAACCTTTCCCTTTCATCCCGCCGTTGAGTCCGGGAGGTTCTCTATAGTCATGCCAGATCTGGTATACGGGAAGAACCCTCACCACTCCCATAGGGTACATGGGAGGTGTGCTGATACTACTCCAGCTGGCTATTGTACTCAGAGGCGAGGATTATACTCCTCGTGTCACCTATCTTTGTATATAACTATTTATACGATTGAGTGATTCAACTTATTAAAGATAATAAACCGGGTAAATGTTTGATATCATGCTGAAGTGTTTATTATTACTGATATGTGATTGTGCTTATGTTCATGCTATATATGTGTATGGTTGGCTAACGGTTTTATACCGTGTTGTAGATCCCTCGCAGGTTAGGAGAATTGCGGAGTGATCCAGAGAGGGTGATCTGTTGAGGGTTCCGTACACTGGGCGTTGTCGTGGGATTTTGGGTTTATCTTTATTGTACGGATTTCTGTTTGACTTTGTACTCAGTAGTACTTTGTATCATCCTTTTGACATGTATATATACATCAGTTTCATGTTTTTTTTAATCTATTGGTTCCTTGTTGTAAGATTCAGTGAACTTGTTGTTAGGCTAGGGTCAGGATCTATTGTGAGATCCTAACCCAGTAGCACCTCGAGTCCTACGGATTTGGGGTGTTACAAAGTTGGTATCAGATCCAGGTTGACAACAATGGAACTAGTAATATGCAATAAAGTTCGAATAGATAAATAAACAGAACCCGAAAGGGGTCTGACTTTTTAAAAGGTTTTGGTTTTGAAATTAGTACAAATGTTTTGGGTTATCGTGTACGTGAACCATCGCCCCTCTGAAGATCTCGACAGTATAGATATATATAGATATTCTGCTGTGATTGATTTGTTATATATCTATACATATGGCATATATATAGCCTTCTAAGATAGGTTTATGTCTTCTGCATATGGTTCAGACTAGAGCCTTACCTGCAGCTAGGCGAGGTAGAGGTAGACCCCCTCTAGGTAGAGGACGGGGTAGGACTCCTGCTGACGGCTCACATGCGGGAGAGATACATGAGGAGGTTTCTGAGAGCGTCGTTCCTGAGACTGGGAACGAGGCAGTTGAGGGACAGAGGGCACAAAGAGCCCAATCTGGTGATTCTGATCGCATCACTATGGGTATATCAGAGTTTCATGCTTATATTAGACGAGTAGAGGAGGCTTCCAGAGCCGGTAGACGTGCCCTAGATTTACAGGCACAGGAGGGACCATCTGAGAGGTCCCACACCGTTACTCAGGTGCCAGCTATACAGGTACCTGCTGCTGAGATTGCCAAAGCACCAGAGGAGCACAGAGGGCCTAGACCAGATACCTGGTTGAAGGCATTCCATCAGATGAGTGTACCCCCTTTCACTGGGAAGGTGGGGTTGGAGGTTGAGCTTTGGATCGAGCATGTAGACTCAGCTCTGGAGTCTATTTGTTGTCCAGCTGACAGACAGATTGAGCTTGTTCAGACTTTATTCTTGGACTTGGCACAACACTGGTGGAGATCAATACGGGGTCAGGTTACCAGTTATGATCAGATGAGGACCTTGATTAGAGAGCGTTTCGGCCCTGCCTCTTTGAGGAGGGAGAAACTGCGAGATTTTGTTGAGGCTGGGTTTGAGGATGTACCAGTCTCTGAGGCCATCAGGAGGTTTTAGGAGGAGCTGGTTTTATTAGGTCCAACTGCACCTCTTGTTGATCAACATGTTTATCTTTTCTCTCGACGATTGAGGGATGGTACCCGAGCCTATATGGCAGGTTTTCACTATGAGTCCTTGATGGACTATCAGGACAGAGCTGCAGATTATGAGAGAGAGAGAGAGTTGGACAGAGGAGAGCTTCTCAGGCCGGAAGGTCTGAGAAGAGACAACGTATTGGGCAGGCCAGTGGTACTGCTAGAGCTGCTAGTGTTGGGGGTAGTCAAAGACGTTAGGGTCGTTTTGTATCTGCACCAGCTATAGAAAAGGGACGACAATGTTTTAACTATGGAGATCCAGGGCATCTGAAGCCCGAGTGCACGAGGCCATTAGTGACGTGTTTTACCTGTGGTAGACAGGGTCATAGAGCCGTTTATTGCCGCCAAGGCGGAGCTGCATATCGGAAGGGTTCTTCTCTTGCCAGTGTAGCGGGAGGTGGGCAGTGACCACCTCAACAGCAGCAGCAGATACAGGGACAACAGAGAGTCCCAGATCGCCCTATGACTCAGGGATCTGCTCCTGGGCCGAGTAGAGGCAGAGGCCGTGGTGGGGGCACCACTAATACTAGAGGCCCACAGGGTCGTGTTTTTGAACTGAGGAGTGCAGAGGAGCCAGCTGCACCTACTGTTACAGGTACCATTCTGATTCATGGTTTACCTGTTAGAGTTTTATTTGATACTGGTGCTACGCAATCTTTTATTTCTGATGCCTGTGTAGAGCATCTTGGGTTAGATACAGTTGAGGGGATGCCCTTTATTATAGGGTTACTCGATGGTGGTAGGGTCAGAGGTACCCGTGAGATTCACGGTTGTCCCATTTCTGTAGGGACCCGTGTGTTACTAGTTCACTTCTTTGTCATGCCATTAGAGCATGAAGAAGTCATTCTAGGTATGGATTGGATGGCTAGACATTCTGCAGTCCTAGATATAGGTAGGAGGACTGTTACCCTCTCTACCGAGTTTGGACAGATAGAGGTTTTCCGAGGTTGGGACCTTGGAAAGGTAGGCACAGTTATCAGCGCTATATGGGCAGCTAGATTGATTGCACAGGGTTGCGAGGCCTTCTGGTGTTATGCCATGAAGGAGGGGGAGAGTCCAGCATTAGATGATATCCTAGTTGTTTGTGAGTTTACTGATGTTTTTGCTGAGCCGTCCAGTTTGCCGCCTTAGAGGAGTGTGGATTTCAGTATCAGTTAGAGCCTGGTACGAGACCGATCTCGAAGGCCCCATACCGGATGGCGCCTGTCGAGATGCTGGAGCTGAAGAAGCAACTCGAGGAGTTGGCTGAGAAGGGCTTCATTCGCCCTAGCGTGTCCCCATGGGAGCACCTGTCCTCTTCGTACAGAAGAAGGACGGATCACTGAGGTTGTGCATAGATTACAGAGAGCTGAACAAGGTGACCATCAAGAACAAGTATCCACTGCCGCGCATTGATGATTTGTTAGATCAGCTACAAGGAGCGATTGTGTTTTCCAGGATTGACCTGCGTTCCGGGTATCACCAGCTGAGGGTGAGGGAGCAGGATGTGCACATGACAGCATTCCGGACCAGATATGACCACTACGAGTTTGTAGTGATGTCATTTGGGCTTACGAATGCCCCAACCATCTTTATGGAGTTGATGAACAATATCTTCATCGACTTCCTGGATCAGTTTGTGGTGGTTTTTATTGATGATATTCTGGTATACTGTCGCAGTGGAGAGGAGCATGCAGGACAACTGAGGACTGTATTGCAGGTTTTGCGGGACAGAGAACTTTATGCTAAGTTCTCTAAGTGTGAGTTTTGGATGCCAGAGGTAGCATTCTTGGGTCATGTGGTTTCAGCTGAGAGGATCAAGGTGGATCCAGCGAAGATTGAGGTAGTAGCAGCATGGACGACACCGATGAACGTCAAGGAAGTACGTAGTTTCCTTGGCCTAGCCGGTTATTATAGACGCTTTGTGGAGGGATTTTCTGTGATTGCTCGTCCACTAACGAGTTTGCTGAGGAAAACTATCAGATTTGTATGGTCTGATCAGTGTAGGCAGAGTTTTGAGGAGTTGAAGAGGCGTTTGACTTCTGCTCCTATTTTGGCACAGCCAAAGAGTACTGAGGATTTTGTGGTTTATAGTGATGCATCCAAGCTAGGCTTGGGATGTGTTCTGATGCAGCGAGGCAGAGTTATTGCTTATGCGTGTCGACAATTGAAGACGTATGAGGAGAACTACCCGACTCACGATCTAGAGTTGGCAGCGGTAGTTCATGCACTGAAGATCTGGAGACATTACCTGTACGGTGTTACGTGTCAGATCTTCACAGACCATAAGAGTATGAAGTACATTTTCATGCAGCGGGAATTGAATAACCGTCAGCGCAGGTGGCTCTAACTGATCATGGATTTTGATCTGAAGATTTTGTACCATCTAGGGAAAGCGAACGTTGTCGCCGACGCCCTGAGCAGGAAGACGCCTCGAGAGAAGGCGATTACGAGATTGACAGTTCAACATCATTTGCAGAGAGATCTGATCTGGTTAGAGTTGGACATCCAATTTCCTGATGAGGATACCCAGCTGCGTACTCTAGAGGTACTTCCTGATCTGTTGGATGAGATCCGACAGAAACAGGAGACCTGCCCGACTTTACAGAGGATCAGAGATAGGATGTCTCGAGATGAGGCACCCCAGGTTCTGCTTGAAGCAGATGGAGTTTTGAGGCGCCGCGGTCGCGTCTGTGTACCTGCTGATACAGAGCTGAGGTATAGGATTTTACAGGAGGCTCACTGTACACCTTACTCTGTACATCCAGGTATGAGTAAGATGTATCAGAACTTGAGACGTATATATTGGTGGGGAGGGCTAAAGCCCGATGTAGCCAGATTTGTAGCTCAGTGTGCGACCTCCCAGAAGGTCAAGATCGAGAATTTCCGACCTGGAGGTGAGCTCCATCCCCTTCCTGTTTCATAGAGGAAGTGGGAGGACGTCACCATGGATTTTGTGACTGGCTTGAGGCTGAGCCGGAGTTTTGATGCCATCTGGGTCATAGTAGACAGATTGACGAAGACGGCACGTTTCATTCCTATTAGGGAGACGTGGCCGGTGAGCAGATTAGCTGAGGAATACACTAGGCAGATAGTGAGACTCCATGGTGTATCGAGGACGATCTTCTCAGACCGAGATGGACGATTTACCTTGAGGTTTTGGCAGCAGATTCAGACTACCCTAGGGACGAGTTTGCACTTCACGATTGCGTTCCATCCTCAGACAGATGGTCAGTCAGAGAGGACCATTCAGACGTTGGAGGATATACTACGAGCTTGTATGTTGGATTGGGGGCAAGTGTGGACGGATCATCTCCCACTTGTTGAGTTCTCCTACAACAACAGTTGGCATGCATCTATTGGGGTGGCCCCATATGAGGCACTGTATGGACAGAGATGTCGTAGCCCGTTATGCTGGATGAGCAGAGCAGTGTTAGTGGTTTCGCACCTGATCAGATTCAGGATGATGTGGCTCGAGTAGCATTGATCAGAGAGCGTATGCTGACTGCGAAGAGTCGTCAGAAGTCTTATGCTGATAGGAGGCGTAGACCTCTAGAGTTCAGAGTTGGAGCCCATGTGTGGCTGAGAGTGTCCCCGACACGAGGTATTAGGCGTTTTGGCATTAAGGGGAAGTTGAGTCCTCGATATGTCGGACCGTTGGAGATTTTGGACCGGGTTGGGAGCGCAACTTACAGATTAGCCTTGCCTCTGAGATTAGAGGGTGTTCACCCTGTATTCCATGTGTCTCAACTGAGGGAGTACATACCAGATCCGAGACACATCGTGAGTTATGATGATTTGGTGGTTGAGCCGGATCACACGTTTGTTGAGCATCCTATTGCAGTCCTAGAGCGAGGTATGAGACGCCTGCGTTCGAAGGACATTCCTATGTTGAGGATACAGTGGTCGAGACGAGGACCCGAGGAGGCTACATGGGAGACTGAGGATAGTATCCAGAGGAACTATCCAGAGTTCTATGCCGAGATAGGTGCACCAGTAGGATCACCGAGTAGATCTTAGTACTAGCTTGGTGAGTCTTATGTGCTTACATGCTTATATGATATGATGTGTTTATTTCATACTAGCTTTGATGTGATTATGATCTTATTAGATCTTGTTGTGCTAGTATGATTCTTGTTTATAGTTGGAGATGGTTCTTTCCTCCATGCTATTGTGATATGATAGGTTTAGCTGGAGATGGTTCTTTCCTCTATGCTATTTTGATGGACATAGTAGTGCTGGAGATGTTCTTCCTCCATGCCTTTCTGTTATGGATATGATACGGCTAGGGATGTGATTCCTCTATGCCTTGTGATATGTTTATGGTTTGGCTAGAGATGGTTTTCCTCTATGATCTGGATAGTATAGTTTGCTGCTGGAGTTGATGAGTTCCTCCATGCTTATGTTTGAGGTTATAGAGAGTTTTACCTCGGCTTTTGAGTCCGAGTAGTTTCAGGACTTTGCAAGTTTCGGGACGAAACTTGTTTTTTAGGGGGGGTGAGATGTGAGAGCCTATTCTTTCGGACCGAGTTTTGGTTCTTAGCCGAGATTGGCTTTGGCCGAGATTGGTCTTTCCGCACCCGCGGGCATGACTGCCGTCCCTGTGGGTTTCCGCCCCTACGGCTCATGGAACCGCCCCTGCGGTTTCCGGCGGCTGCAGCCGGTTTTGTTGACTCTTTTGACCGTGCTTTTCCTTTCACCCTTATTTTTTCGTTTTACCTTGCTGAGCAAGGGTTCCATTTCATTCCATGTTACAGCTTCCCTCACGTCCTTCTTGCTTCTCCTTAATCTTCTTTGATCTTGTTCTTGTTTCTCCTTTGTTTGGAAGAGTTTTGTTGTGGGTTTGATGATGATGATGCTTTTGATGAGTGCTGCTGTGCTTGGAAGCCAGTAAAAGTGTTGGTGATCATTCCTTTAGCTAACCACAACTGTGGTAAGCTTCCTATTCTTTGTTCTACTTCTCTTTGCTTGATTCTTCCTTCCTTTAGCTTAGGATTAGATGCTTGATCATAGGGTGATGTTAACTTGTGTACATATATGTATGGATGGGAATCTGGAAGAGAGGAGACGTGATTTAATCACGTGAAGAGTGAAAGACAACTTTAGGGGTTTCGCTCTGCACTGTCGCCGCCCCCGCGCTTGGAAACCACCGCCCATGCGGAAGCCGTGCCGCAGCGCGTCAGCGCCTTGCCTGCGTCGCCTGCGTACCTTGTCACCGCCCCTGCGGCTGCTCCCTGCCGCGCTTACGGGTTATCCATTCCGCCCCTGCGTCCCTTGATCACGCAGGTGCGTCTTGTCCCGGGACTACCCATAGTTGGGTAGCTCCTTTCCTTTCCTAGTATGAGGGAACTAGTACCATGCTAGGTATCGGTTTATGATGAGTATGATATAGATATGCCGGTTACGGCCTTGAGGTTACGAGTTGGATATGATCCTTATGGATCCCTTGGGTCTAAGTGTGACCCCTTTGTGTGATAGGAGTTTGATATATATATATATATATATGTATGCCTTGTATAGGCCGTGTTGTCCTCCAATTTGGAGTGGACCAGTCGGAGAGTTGATCGTACTTGAGTTACTCCTGAGATTGAGGTAAGTCCATAGGACTTACTTAGCTACTATCCTTATATTGGATGTATGCTTGAGTGGTGTCTGTGTTATATGCTTTATAGCATGTGTTATTATGGTCACCAACCTATGTTATATTGACCGCCCATTGTAGTGGCCGTGATAACCTTTCCCTTTCATCCCGTAGTGGAGTCTGGGAGGTTCTCTGTAGTCAGGCCAGATCTGATATACGGGAAGGACCCTCACCACTCCCATAGGGTACACGGGAGGTGTGCTGATACTACTCCAGCTGGCTAGAGCACTCAGAGGCGGGGATTTTGTTCCTCGTGTCACATATCTTCATATACATCTATTTATACGATTGAGTGATTTAACTTATTAAAGATAATAAACCCGGTAAATGTGTAATATCATGATGATGTGTTAATATTATTGATGTGTGTTTGTGCTCTAGCATATTCTTGTATATGTGTATAGTTAGCTAACGGTTTTATACCGTGTTGTAGATCCTTTGCATGTTAGGAGATCTGTAGAGAGATCCAGAGGGGTGATCTGTTGAGGGTTCCATACACTGAGCGTATTCGTGGGATATGGGTTATTTACGTTGTACGGATTCATGTTTTGACTTTGTACTCAGGAGTACCTTGTATCACCTTTTTGATATGTATATATATATATATCAGTTTTATGTTTTGTTTTAATCTATTGGTGCCTTGTTGTAAGATTTAGTGAATTTGTTGTTAGGCTAAGATCAGGATCCATTGTGAGATCCTAGCCCAGTAGCACTCCGAGTCCTACGGATTTGGGGTGTTACACAGGACCTCTAAATCAAAGTCCTTGATCAACTCGAGCCACCTACGCTGGCGGTTATTCAATTCCCGCTGCGTGAAAATATATTTCAAACTCTTATGGTTTGTGAAGATCTGACACGTAGCACCATACAGGTAATGGCTCCAGATCTTCAGTGCATGAACTACCGCTGCCAACTCCAGATCATGAGTCGGGTAGTTCTCCTCATACGTCTTCAGCTGTCGAGACGCATAAGCAATCACCCTGCCTCTCTGCATCAAAACACATCCCAAGCCTAGCTTGGATGCATCAGTGTAAACCACAAAATCCTCAGTACCCTCTGGCTGTGCCAAAATAGGAGCAGAAGTCAAAAGCCTCTTCAACTCTTCAAAACTCTGCATACACTGATCAGACCACACAACTCTGGTAGTCTTCCTCAACAAACTCGTCAGTGGATGGGCAATCACAGAAAATCCCTCCACAAAGCGTCTGTAATAACCGGCTAGGCCAAGGAAGCTACGTACTTCCTTGACGTTCGTCGGTGTAGTCCATGCTGCTACTGCCTCAATCTTCGCCGGATCAACCTTGATCCCCTCAGCTGATACCACATGACCCAAGAATGCTCCCTCTGGCATCCAGAACTCACACTTAGAGAACTTAGCATAAAGTTCTTTATCCCGCAAAACATCCAATACAGTCCTCAGCTATCCTGCATGCTCCTCTCTGCTGCGAGAGTACACTAAAATATCATCAATAAAAACCACCACAAACTGATCCAGGAAGTCGATGAAGATACTGTTCATCAACTCCATAAAGACGGCTGGGGCATTCGTAAGCCCAAATGGCATCACTACAAACTCGTAGTGGCCATATCTGGTCCGGCGTGTTGTCCTGTGCACATCCTGCTCTCTCACCCTCAGCTGGTGATATCCTGAACGCAGATCAATCCTGGAGAACACAATCGCTCCCTGTAGCTGATCTAACAAATCATCAATGCGAGGCAATGGATACTTGTTCTTGATGGTCACCTTGTTCAGCTCTCTGTAATCTATACATAACCTCAGTGATCCGTCCTTCTTCTGTACGAAGAGGACATGTGCTCCCCATGGGGACATGCTAGGGCGAATAAAGCCCTTCTCAGCCAACTCCTCGAGTTGATTCTCCAGCTCCAGCATCTCGACAGGCGCCATCCTGTATGGGGCCTTCGAGATCGGTCTAGTACCAGGCTCTAACTCAATCCCGAAATCCACACACCTCTGAGGCGGCAAACTGGAAGGCTCAGCAAAAACATTTGTGAACTCACAAACAACTGAGATGTCCTCTACAGCTGGAATCTCCCCCTTCCTTCATGGCATAACACCAGAAGGCATCACAACCCCGTGCAATCAATCTAGCTGCCCGTATAGCGCTGATAACTGTGTCTGTCTTTCCAAGATCCCAACCTCGGAAAACCTCTATCTGGCCTAACTCGGTAGAGAAGGTAACAGTCCTCCTACCTACATCTAAAACTGCAGAGTGTCTATCCATCCAGTCCATGCCTAGAATGAATTCTTCATGCTCTAATGGCATGACAAAGAAGTCAACTAGTAACACAGGGTCCCTAGAGAAATGGGACAACCGTGAATCTCATGGGTACCTATGACCCTACCACCATCGAGTAACCCTATAATAAAGGGCATCCCCTCAACTGTATCTAAACCAGACGCTCTACACAGGCATCAGAAATAAAAGAGTGCGTAGCACCAGTATCAAATAAAACTCTAACATAAACCATGAATCAGAATGGTACTTAAAGCAGTAGGTGCAGCTAGCTCCTCTGCACTCCTCAGCTCAAAAACACGACCCTGTGGGCCTCTGGTATCAGTGGTGCCCCCACCACGGCCTCTGCCTCTACTCAGCCCAGGAGCAGATCCCTGAGTCGTAGGGCGATCTGGGACTCTCTGCTGTCCCTGTGTCTGCTGCTGCTGAGGTGGCCTCTGCCCACCTCCCGCTGCACTGGCAGGGGAAGAACCTTGCTGAGATGAAGCTCCGCCCTGGCGACAGTAAACAACTCTGTGACCTTGCCTACCACAGGTGTAGCAAGTCACTCATGGCCTCGTGCACTCGGGCCTCATATGCCCTAGATCACCACAGTTAAAACACTGACGTCCCTTCCACACAACCGGTGCAGATGAAGGCTGACTTTGGCGTCTCTGACCACGCCAACCACTAGCAGCACCACCAGTACCACTGGTCTGCCCTGTACGCTGCCTCTTCTCATACCCTCCGGTCTGAGAAGCTCTCCTCTGGCTCGCCCGCTCTCGCTCATAGTCGGCGGCTCTATCCTGGTAGTCCATCAAGGACTCACAATGAAATCCCACCATATAGGCCCGGGTAGTATCCCTCAGTCGTCGGGAAAAGAGATAAACGTGCTGATCTGCAGAAGGTGCAGCTGGTCCCAGTAGTGCCAGCTCCTCCTGAAATCTCCTGATGGTCTCAGAGACTGGTACATCCTCAAACCCAGCCTCAATAAAATCTCGTAGTTTCTCCCTCCTTAGTGAGGCAGGGCAGAAACGCTCTCTAATCATCGTCCTCATATGCTCATAACTAGTAACCTGACCCCGTACTGATCTCAACCAGTGCTGTGCCAAGTCCCGGAATAAAGTCTGAACCAGCTCGATCTGTCTGTCAGCTGGACATCGAATAGACTCCAGAGCTGAGTCTACATGCCCGATCCAGAGCTCAACCTCCAATCCCACCTTCCCAGTGAAAGGGGGTACACCCATCTGATGGAACGCCTTCAACCAAGTATCTGGTCTAGGCCCTCTATGCTCCTCTAGTGCTTTGGTAATCTCAGCAGCAGGTACCTGTACAGCTGGCACCTGAGTAACGGTGTGGGACCTCTTTGATGGTCCCTTCTGTGCCTGTAAATCTGGGGCACGTCTACCGGCTCTAGGAGCCTCCTCTACTCGTCTGATATATGCTCGAAACTCTAATCCCCCATGGAGACATGATCAGACTCACCAGACTGGGCTCTCTCTGCCTCCTGTCTCTCAACTGCACCGTTCCCAGTCTCAGGAACGATGCTCAGCAACCTCCTCATGTATCTCTCCTGCATGTGAACCATCAGCAGGAGTCCTACCCCATCCTCTACCTAGAGGGGGTCTACCTCTACCTCATCTAGCTGCAGGTAAGGCTCTAGTTTGAACCATCTGTAGAAGACTAAACCGAACTTAGAAGGCTATATATATATGGAACGCAGGCAAGGCGCGGGCGCTGCGGCACAGCTTCCGCAAGGGCGGCGGCTTCCAGGCGCGGCGGCGGCGACGATGCAG
>NCTC01003633.1:0-11343 GCA_002319775.1 Fagopyrum tataricum | reverse complement strand
GATCTTCAATAGTGGTGAGTCTTGTTTCTTCTCCTTCTCTTCTTCTTTGATTCAATATTTCTAGCTTAGGATTAGATGTATGCTAAGGGTATTGATGTTAGTATGTGTATGGACATGTTTGTGTGTGGATTTGGAAGAGAAAAGGCGGGAGTTGATCACGGGAAGAGCTAAGGAGAAACTGCGGAATCGCCCTCTGCAGTGTTGCCGCCCCCGCAGCCAGAAGTCACCGCCCCTGCGGACCTTGTGCCGCAGCGCCGGCGCCGTGCATGCGTTGCCAGCGACCCTTGTCACCGCCCCCGCGGCTGAGTTCCACCGCGCCCGCGGTTTCCTGCGTTCCTTGATCAC
Source organism: Fagopyrum tataricum (assembly GCA_002319775.1). Taxonomy (NCBI): domain Eukaryota; kingdom Viridiplantae; phylum Streptophyta; class Magnoliopsida; order Caryophyllales; family Polygonaceae; genus Fagopyrum; species Fagopyrum tataricum. The sequence goes on along the minus strand of NCTC01003633.1, from coordinate 10,998 downwards.
GCAGGTGCATCTTATCCCGGGACTACCCATAGTTGGGTAGCTCTTTTCCTTTCCTAGTATGAGGGAACTAGTATCATGCTAGGTATCGGTTTTTGATGAGTATGATATAGATATGCCGGTTACGGCTTTGAGGTTATAAGTTGGATATGATCCTTATGGATCTCTTGGGTCTAGGTGTGATCCCTTTGTGTGATAGGAGTTTGATATATATATGTATGCCTTGTATAGCCCGTGTTGTCCTCCAGTTTGGAGTGGACGTATCTGAGATTTGATCATAGTTGGATTTACTTCCGAGACTTAGGTAAGTCCATAGGACTTACTTAGTTGTCATCTCTATATTGGATGTTACATGAGTGGTGCGTGTTTTATGCTTTATAGCATGTGATATGGTTCCTTACCGACTTATATTATATTGACTGCCATTTTATTGGCCGTGATAACCTTTCCCTTTCATCCAGCCGTGGAGTCTGGAAGGTTCTCTGTAGTCATGCCAGATCTGGTATACGGGAAGGACCCTCACCACTCCCATAGGGTACACGGGAGGTGTGCTGATACTACTCCTGCTGGCTATTGTACTCAGAGGCGAGGATTATATTCCTCGTGTCACCTATAAATATATATATCTATTTATATGATTGAGTGATTCGACTTATAAAAGATAATAAACCGGGTAAATGTTTGATATCATGCTGAAGTGTTTATTATTACTGATATGTGATTGTGCTTATGTTCATGTTATATATGTGTATGGTGGGTAACGGTTTTATACCATGTTGTAGATCCCTCGCAGGTTAGGAGAACTGCGGAGTGATCCAGAGAGGGTGATCTGCTGAGGGTTTCGTACACTGGGCGTTATCGTGGGATTTTGGGTTTATCTTTATTGTACGGATTCCTGTTTGACTTTGTACTCAGTAGTACTTTGCATCATCCTTTTGACATGTATATATACATCAGTTTTATGTTTTGTTTTAATCTATTGGTGTCTTGTTGTAAGATTCAGTGAACTTGTTGTCAGGCTAGTGTCAGGATCCATTGTGACGTCCTAACCCAGTAGCACCTCGAGTCCTACGGATTTGGGGTGTTACACCCGAGTTATCCCGCATCTACACAGGTTCCGGTTACAGGTCGACGATGTTATAACTGTGAGGAATTTGGACATTTACGACCAGCGTGCCCAAGGAAGATAGTGACTTGCTTCACTTGTGGCGGAGGAGGCCATAGAGCTGTTTTCTGTAGAAAGGGTGAAGCTTCATCTCAGCAGGGTACTAGTGGAGTGGCTGGTTCAGGGCAAGGCCAGAGCCGCTAGAGTCATCCATCATCTGCACCAGTTGCAGATAAGGGAGTACAGTGTTACAATTGTAGTGGTTATGGACATATGCGGTCAGAGTGCACGAAGCAGACAGTGACTTGCTACATTTGTGGCAGACTAGGTTACATACATATTTTCTATGGACGAGGTGGAGCTTCGTCACAGCAGGGTTCTTCTCCTGCTAGTACAGTGGGAGGTGGACAGAGGCCACCTCAACAGCAATAGGTTCAGGGACAGCAGAGAGTCCCAAATCGTCCTACCACTTAGGAATCTGCTCTTGGGCCGAGTAAAGGTTTACCAGAGGACCATAGGGTCGAGTTTTTGAGATGAGGAGTGCCGAGGAGCCAGCTGCACCGACTGCTACAGGTACCATTCTGATCTATGGTTTACCTGTTAGAGTTTGATTGATACTGGAACTATGTATTCTTTTATATCTGATGCTTGTGTTGAGTGTCTGAGTCTAGACACGACTGAGGGGATACCCTTTAGTATAGGGTTACCCGATGGTAGTAGGGTCAGAGGTACCCGTGAGATCCGTGACTGCCCCATTTCTGTAGGGACCCGTGTGTTACTAGTTGACTTTTTTGTCATTCCATTAGAGCATGAAGAAGTCATTCTAGGTATGGATTGGATGGATAGACATTCTGCAGTATTAGATGTAGGTAAGGAGGATTGTTACCCTCTCTACTGAGTTAGGGCAGATAGAGGTTTTCCGAGGTTGGGACATCGGAAAGTCAGGCATGGTTATCAGTGCAATACGGGCAACTCGATTGATTGCACAGGGTTGTGAGGCCTTCTGGTGTTATGCCATGAAGAAGGGGTAGAGTCCAGCATTAGAGGATATCCTAGTGGTTTGCAAGTTTACAGATGTGTTTGTTGAGCCGTCAGTTTGCCGCCTCAGAGGAGTGTGGATTTTGGCATTGATTTAGAGCCTAGTACGAGACCGATCTCGAAGGCCCCATACCGGATGGCACCTGTCGATATGTTGGAGCTGAAGAAGCAACTCGAGGAGTTGGCTGAGAAGGGTTCATTCGCCCTAGCGTATCCCCATGGGGAGCACCTGTCCTCTTCGTACGGAAGAAGGACGGATCGTTGAGACTGTGTATAGATTAGAGAGAGCTGAACAAGGTGACCATCAAGAACAAGTATCCATTGCCGCGTATTGATGACTTATTAGATCAACTTCAGGGAGCGACAGTATTCTCTAGGATTGACATGCGCTCAGGATATCACCAGTTGAGGGTGAGAGAGCAGGATGTGCACAAGACAGTATTCTGGACAGGATATGGACACTACGAGTTTGTAGTGATGCCATTTGGGCTTACGAATGCCCCAGCAGTTTTATGGAGTTGATGAACAACATCTTCATCGACTTCCTGGATCAGTTTGTGGTGGTCTTCATAGATGATATTCTGGTGTACACTCGCAGTAGAGAGGAGCATGCAGGACAGCTGAGGATTGTATTGCAGGTTTTACGGGATAGAGAACTTTATGCTAAGTTCTCTAAGTGCGAGTTCTGGATGCCAGCGGTAGCATTCCTGGGTCACACTGTCTCCGCCGAGGGGATCAAGGTTGATCCGGCGAAGATAGAGGCAGTAGCAGCATGAACGACACCGACGAACGTCAAGGAAGTACGTAGCTTTCTTGGCCTAGCCGGTTATTACCGACGCTTTGTGGAGGGATTCTCTATGATTGCCTGTCCACTGACGAGTCCGCTGAGGAAGACTACCAGATTTGTTTGGTCTGATCAGTGTATGCAGAGTTTTGAGGAGCTGAAGAGACGTCTGACTTCTGCTCCTATTTTGGCACAACCAGAGGGTACAGAGGATTTTATGGTTTACAGTGATGCATCCAAGCTAGGCTTGGGATGTGTATTGATGCAGCGAGGCAGAGTGATTGCTTATGCGTCTCGACAGCTGAAGACGTATGAGGAGAACTATCCGACTCATGATATGGAGTTGGCAGCGGTAGTTCATGCACTGAAGATCTGGAAACATGTCAGATCTTCAGAGACCATAAGAGTCTGAAGTACATTTTCACGCAGCGGGAATTGAATAACCGCCAGCGTAGGTGGCTTGAGCTGATCAAGGACTTCGATCTGAAGATTCTGTATCATCCGGGGAAGGCGAACGTTGTCGCTGATGCCCTGAGCAGGAAGACGCCTTGAGAGCAGGCGATTGCGAGATTGACAGTACAAACTCCGTTACAGAGAGACTTGACCTGGTTAGAGCTAGACATCCAGTTTCCTAATGAGGATGCCCGGTTGAGTACTTTAGAGGTTCTTTCTGATCTGTTGAGTGAAATCCAACAAAAGCATGAGACCTGCCCGACATTGATGAGGATACGAGAGAGGATGTCTCGGGGCGAGGCACCATAGTTCCTTTTGGGAGCAGATGGAGTGTTGAGGCGCCGCGGTCACGTCTGTGTACCCGCTGATGCGGATCTACGTCAGAGGATATTACAGGAGGCTCACTATACACCCAGGTGCGAGTAAGATGTATCAGGACTTGAGACGTTCATATTGGTGGGGAGGGTTGAAGCCCGATGTGGCCAGATTTGTGGCACAGTGGGCGACCTGCCAGCAAGTCAAGATAGAGCATTCTAGACCTGGAGGTGAGCTCCATCCACTTCCTGTTCCACAGAGGAAGTTGGAGGACGTCACCATGGATTTTGTGACTGGGCTGAGACCGAGCAGGAGCTTTGATGCCATCTGGGTTATAGTGGATAGACTGACGAAGACGACACGTTTCATGCCTATTCGGGAAACGTGGCCGGTGAGCAGATTAGTAGAGGAGCACACTAGGCAGGTAGTGAGACTCCATGCTATACCAAGGACGATCGTCTTTGACAGAGATGGACGATTTACCTCGAGGTTTTGGTAGCGGATTCAGACTGCCTTGGGGACGAGTTTGCACTTCACGACTCCATTCCATCCTCAAACAGATGGTCAGTCAGAGAGGACCATTCAGACCCTGGAGGATATGCTGCGAGCTTGTGTGTTGGATTGGGGACAAGTGTGGACGGATCACCTCCCACTAGCTGAGTTCTCATACAACAACAGCTGGCATGCATATATAAGAATGACCCCATATGAGGCGCTGTATGGGCAGAGATGTCGTACACCGTTATGCATGCTGCGATGAGCCTAGTACTGCTAGTAGTTTGACACCTGATTAGATTCAGGATGATATGGCTCGAGTAGCACTGATTAGAGAGCGGATGCTGACTGCCTAGAGCCGACAGAAGTCTTATGCTGGTAGGAGGCGTAGACCTCTAGAGTTCAGAGTTGGAGCCCATGTGTGGCTGAGAGTATCTCCGACACGAGGTGTTAGGCGTTTTGGCATTAAGGGAAAGCTGAGTCCCCGATATGTCGGACCGTTCGAGATTCTAGATCGGGTTGGGAGCGCAACATACAGATTGGCTTTGCCTCCGAGGTTTGAGGGTATTCACCCTGTATTTCATGTGTCTCAACTGAGGGAGTACATACCAGATCCAAGACATATCGTGAGTTATGATGATCTGGTGATCGAGCCGGACCACACTTTTGTGGAGCATCCTATTTCCGTCTTAGAACGAGGTATGAGACGCCTACGTCCTAAGGACATTCCTATGCTGAAGATACAAGGGTCGAGACGAGGACCCGATGAGGCTACATGGGAGACTGATGATAGTATCCAGAGGAACTATCCAGACTTCTATGCCGAGATAGACGTACCAGTAGGATCACCGAGTAGATCTTAGTATTATCTTGGTGAGTGTTATGTGCTTATATGCTTATGTGCTATGATGTGTTTATTTTCATACTAGCTTGATATGATATATGATCTTCTGAGACCTTGTGGTGCGGGTATGAATACTGTTTATAGCTGGAGATGGCTCTTTCCTCCATGCTATGCTGCTACGTTAAGACTTAGCTAGAGTTGATGATTTCCTCCATGCTTATATTTAAGGTTATAGAGAGAGTTGTACCTCGGCTTGAGAGTCCGAGTGGTTTGAGGATTTTACAAGTTTCGGGACAAAACTTGTTTTTAGGGGGGTGAGGTGTAAGAGCCTTAGTCTTGGGATCCAGTTTTGGCCTTAGCCGCCCCCGCGGGTTCAGGGAGCCGCCCCTGCGGCTGAGCCATGATCCGCCCCTGCGGCCAAGGAATCCGCCCCTGCGGCTGCAGCCGGCTCTGTTGACCCTTTGACCCGTACTTTACCCTTCCTTTTCCTTCTTCTTTAAGTCTTTCCCTTGGCTGATGAACAAGGGTTTCTTCCCATTTCCAGCTTCTCACGCCCTTCTTTCTTCTCCCTTGCTTCTTCTTGATCTTGTGTTGATTCTCCTTGGATTTCAAGAGATTTATGTATGGTTTGTGATGTTGATGATGATGGATGTTGTTGCTGAGCATAGAAGCCAGCTGAGAGGGTGTTATTAGTCCTTCCTTGTTGCCTAGAACCACAAGTGTGGTGAGCTTCTTGCTTCTCCTTCCTTCTTTCTTTCTTGTTCATCTTCCTTAGCTTAGGATTAGATGTATGTTAGGGGATACTGATGATTCGTAGCGAATGAGCCAGATCCAGGGGTTGGTTTATGTATGTATATGAATATGTTTGGCTTTGGCATGGAGAAGACGTGATTTGATCACGTGAAGAGCCGAAGAGAAGCCGTGGGATCACCCTCTCCACTGTCGCAGCCCCTGCGGTTCAGCATAGCCGCCCCTGCGGGTACCTTGTCACCGCGCCCGTGCCGTGCCCGCGTCGTGCCTGCGTTGCCTGCGGTCATTGTCACCGCGCATGCGGGTTGCCTGTTCCGCCCCTGCGGGTTGCTTGTTCCGCCCCTGCGTCTCTCTTGTCACGCAGGTGCGTCTTGTCCCGGTCTACCTAGAAATAGGTAGATCCTTTCCATTCCTAGTATGAGAGTTAGTAGCATGCTAGGTATATGTGTTTGAGGTTATGATAATGATAAGTATGATATCAGTTATGCCAGTTACGGCTTTGAGATTATGAGTTAGGATATGATCCTTATGGATCCCTTGGGTCTAGGTGTGACCCCTGTGATAGTTCTGAGTTTGACATATTATTATGCCTTGTTACTAGGCAGTGTTGTCCTCTAGAGTGGATTGGACTTGAGTGAGAGCTGATCGTAGTAAGACTACTTCTGAGTTGAGGTAAGTCCATAGGACTTACTTAGCTGCCATCCTTATATTGGATGTGTGCATGAGTGGTGTGTGTTATATGAGTGATAGCATGCGTTATGATAATTACCTACTATGGTTTAGTAACTGCCCATTGAAGGGCCGTGACAACTTGTCCTTTCATCCCGCTGGGAGTCTGGAGGTTCTCTACGGGCAGGCCAGTATGGCTCAGTGGGCCGGCCACCTGTCCACTCCCATAGGGTACACGGGTGGTGGGACCGGATCACCACTCCAGCTGGCACCATCCCCGAGAGGCGAGGGTTATATTCCTCGTGTCACATATATTCATATTGATATATATATACGCTTGAGTGATTGGACTTTATAAAGATAATTAACCGGGTAAATGTGTGATAGCATGATGATGTGTTAATATTCCTAACGTGTGTTTGTGTTCTTGCATCTCTATATATATGTATGGTTAGCAACGGTTTTATACCGTGTTGTAGATCATTTGCAGGTTAGGAACACTGCAGAGTGATCCAGATGGAGTGATCTGCTGAGGGCTCCGTACACTAGGCGTTATCAGGGATTATGGGATCTTTGGTGTACAATTATGTTTTATTTGTACTCAGCGGTACTTTTGTATCATCTTTTGATATTTATATATATTAGTTTTATGTTTTGATTTTAATCTGTTTGCGCTTTGTTGTAAGATCTAGTGAACTTGTTGTCAGGTTAGGGTCAGGATCCATTGTGAGATCCTAGTCCAGTAGCGCCTCGAGTCCCACGGATTCGGGGTGTTACACTTTATTATTTATGCGAATATTGATCGGCCCAAAGGAAGATCAATATTTGGCCAAATAATAAAGTACATATTTGATAAATAAATTATTAGTTAGTTGGTGTACTCGTTATTTATGCGAGTATTGATCGGCCCAAAGGAAGTTCAATGCTTGGCCAAATAATGAGTTCACATGCGATAATAAATGTTGATAAATATATAAAGATGTACATGTGAATAATAGTCGGTCCAAAGAAAGACTATTATTTCCACTTGCAATTGATATTTTGTGCAACACAAGATGTCAAGTTGTGTTAGGTATCTTGTTTATAATATTTTATATGAGGATTTTGTCCATGTGAATGATAGTCGGTCCAAAAAAGGCTATAATTTGACAGGGTTTATGTGTCCTCTTGAATTTACTTTATTGAGAGTTATATTGTATTGTTCATATTTAGATCATTGGATCATAAGGTTGGTAACCATGAACTATGAGCCTCAAATTTTTCATGCTTCTAGTTTTGTCGACTTATTTGGCCCAATTTTGGGGACTTAGTTGATAATGTTATGAAGTGTGTTTTGATATACTACATACCTACTTTCTTTTATACTTTTCATTTGTGGGTGAATGTCCATATTTGGTAAATGAATTGTAATAGGGAATTCAGATGGTGAGTATTAAGAGGCTTTAAAGGTGGAGAATCTAGTTATTTGTACTCTTGTACATTATTGCTATATTTATTTAAATATGCATTAGGAGTACATGAATACAATCTCCTTGTTATTAATCAGTTTACAAGTATTGGATTGTACAAGTTTAACTTTTGAGGTGAAATGATCGAAACATGATGTCACCAAAGTGACCTCTCTTGTATAGATTATTCATTAAGGAAGCGTTAAATGATATGTCTATGTTGGTCCAAGCGAGTTGTATTCAGCCCAAAGGTTGTATAAAAACTTGGCCGGATTACATACATGTTTATAATGGTGAACATGTGACAATTATAAGGTTATACATGAGGATATTAATTTATCCAAAAATAATATTATTATTGCTCATGACTTATTGTCAATGTTTGACTATCAAGACAAGAGTATCACTAGCAGTTAATATCATTGTCCAAAGACTTGATATTGATGTTGCACTTGATATCTTGAGATGAGATGTACAATTCATCTTTGTATTTAATTGATTATGGTTCATATTGTCATTGATAAATTTTATCTCTATTTTGTAAATTTGTTTATTTACTTACTTACTTAATTTAAAGTTTTGTCCCTAATAAGGACAATTTATGAGGTTGAATAATAGGGTATATTATTTTGGGTGTATGGATTATAGCCTCACATCAAGGATAAAACATATATTCTCCTATAGATTTCGGATCTTCCAAAGAAAAAATAATCTTGTAAACGTGAGAATATTTTGTTTGTAAAGGTCATATAATCATTATGAACACCAACTGAGTCTTCTCAAGGGGAGATGAGAATTAAGAAAATCTCAAAGAGTATTATTTTGTTTGATTTTTTATATGGCTTTACAAAAGGTGTTCTCATCAGTTACTCCTCGGAGGAAGGGAAAGACAAACGAAGATATTAAGGGTATAAAATAAAAGAAGCATAAAAGGCAAATATAAAGTTGCTTATTTTGTAAAAGGTTTGGACACATAAGAAGGATTTTACAAATATTACATTCGGCGTATAAAGAATGCATCTTTCTTAATTTGACTTACTCTCAAGTATATATAATTTCAGTCTCTAGAAACACTTGGGATTACATCAAGTATCACCATCAAGTATGATTTTTTTTAGGTTGAGTATAAATTTTATGTTTTTATTGCCCTTCAATTTTTGGGAAATGCAAGATTTTCTTGAGGATGTAGAGTTTGGAGGGGAAGAATTGAGGAACATCTTTGTTGATGTAGTTGTCCATTAAGAAAAGAGTTTAACATCTCTTTCTAATGTTATTATTGAAAGCAATTTGAATGTACTTTCTAATTGCTCTTCAATAAATATATTTAGTTTATGACAACACTAAGATTCCTCTCATAGAGCAAACTCAACAACCTCAAGAAGTGTCATTAATGAGTTTATTGAGAAATGAGGTATGCAATCTTAGATGATTACATTATATATCTTGTAGAACAAAGTGATTTTTGTGGGGTAGATACGAGAAAGTTATCACGTATCATGATTCATATGGCACAAGAAGATAAAGTAGATACATCAATTGATGATCTATTGAATCTTCGTGAGGTTACCCAAAGTTCTATTTCTTTGATTTGGAATAATGTCATAAAGGGTGAGATGAAATCCATGAGGATAACGACATTTGAGATCTGTTCGCATTATCAAAAGGGTTTTGGAAAGGATTCACTCATAAGGAAGACATTAAAATTGAATGAATATTTATTCATATTTATTAAATGACTCATTTAGGACAATAATGATATGTGTGACTCAATTTGATTTAGAGCTACAGGGGATGAAATAAAAGAGTGTTTCTTCATCTAGTGATGATACACTTATGTGGTTCAACTATAAGTTTTGAATCTACAGATTTAAAAACTACGGTTTGAAAATAAGAACTTCATCTAAGGTCTAATCAGGTATAAGACACGAGAGTTCCCGACGTTGGCCTTGTCATGTCCGAGAGTGCCCGACGCTGGCCTTGTCATGTCCGAGAGTGCCCGACGCTCCCGATGCTGGCCTTGTCATGCCCGAGAGTGCCCGACGCTGGCCTTGTCATGGCCGAGAGTTCCCGACGCTGGCCTTGTCATGTCCGAGAGTGCCCGACGATGGCCTTGTCATGGCCGAGTGAAATTATAAATTTCATAAGGTTATTACTTCATTTGTATTTGAGGTAAATAAGGTTGAAAATTTTGTATTTCACAATTCAGTGGGAGTAAGTAAACTTTATTGATGATATACTATCAGTTTGCAACGATATGGGCTTATTGGTTGAAACCAAGAGATTTCTCATTAGGATTTTTGAGATGAAAGATCTTGTGGACGCTTCTTTTGTTTAGGCAAAAGATACTATGAGATAATTCTCAAAGTGTCATTAAGTTGTCACAAAAGAGCTAGTTGTTATCAATTTCGGCCTTAATGTGTGCCCTAAGAAAATCATTGAGGTTTTGAGGATATAAGAGATATCCTATACAACTATCATAGGGGGTCTAATATCTTTGGAGCGTGTACACTTCCGGATATAGTGTACATGACTAAAGTAAAGTGTATAACAGATTATTAAGTGCACGAAGTCATGCGACCTTGTAAATAATGAAAGATTTCATGCTATGATGGAAATTGAGATTTTGGAGATCTTGGATATTTTATCTCGATTTCTGTAGACGTCGGATAAAAGACAATCACCTTAAGACTATAGGTTGGTTGAAAGAACTATATCTAGTAAAAGTGTTAAACAACACTTGTAGCTACTTCCGCTATGGTTGCATATATTTGTCATTGGCTACATGCTTCTAATAGCTTGAGAGCCAAATAAAGTTATTTTGTGATAACATATATGCAAGTTGAATACAACACCTACTAAAACTCCTTGATGGAGAAATACATTGACATTATGTTTATGTCAATAAAGAAAAGGTTCAAGAAATGTCAAGTTTTATAGAACATATAAGGATAAACTCAAATTATCGGATCCGTTAATCTAGGGATTGCCTCCTAAAGTATTTCAGGAGCATACTACTCACATGAGGCTTGACAGATTTTTGTAATCCCTTAACTTAGTGTGAGTTTAAAATGATGTTCTACACCTTCCGGTTTATGCATAA